>SRPZ01000195.1:0-54313 GCA_018360255.1 Claviceps maximensis
GGTTTGGACGAGGAGGAGAGATGAGAAAGAGAGTCGAGGAGGAGAGTCAGAGAGGAGAGAGGAGAGAGAGAGCATGCATGTAGACGGTACATGTCGTCGGCGCAGGAGGCAACGGAAGTGGGGTCTGGACTTTTGTAAGAGTCACACTGACATTTTGAATGCTGAAATGCCGAGACGGAGAGTCGAGTGGATTGGAAGTCAGTCAGGCGTGTGTGTGACCGGCCATGGTTGAGTCATACTATGCACTATGCCTGCCGGCACATTGTTGACGCAGCAGTACCTACACACGTGCAGGTATTTTACGAGTTCTTGTAGATGTGTATTCGACGGCGAAGACGAGAAACGTCATTCAAAAGAGGCATGGAGTGATAGTCACCGGACCAGACCAGACCAGACTCGAATAGGCCCGCTTTGATCGAGGCCGAGCAGCCCAGAGGAGAGCAGAGCAGACGACGAGTCACCCACGGGCACGACCTGGGTACCTGGTACATAAAGCCCACTATTGCTGCTGCTACTGCTGCTGCTACTGCTGCTGCTACTGCTGCTGCTACTGCTGCTGCACCTTCCGTCCAGCTTTGTGAGCCGTCCAGTGGACAAAAAAAAAGTCGACCACCAGAACAAGCTTGTAAACCATCCAGGAGCTTTTCTTCTCCTTCTTTTCTCTCCTCGCATCTCACCTTGATCTTTGCGCCCAGACCGACGAGCTCTTTCAAGGCGCACTCGAGGAAAAAATTAATAAAATACACACACACACACACGCACACGCACACGACACGCAGAGAATCAAGATTCCACTACACAATGGCTGTCCGAGCTCAATTTGAGAACTCCAACGAGTATGTTTTTTTTTGCCCCCAATGACAAAGACCCTTATTGCAAACCGACTACGACCCCGCCCCCGCCATCTCAACTACGCAAAGAATATAGATGGCGACGGAGAGTGGCAGGATGATAGACAAGATACATCAACTGACTCATCTCTCTCTCTCTCTCTTTCTCTCTTCTTCTTCTCTTTCCTTTTCTCTAGAGTTGGCGTCTTTGCCACCCTCACCAACTCATATGCCTTGGTCGCCCTTGGTGCCAGCGAAAACTTCTACAGCGTCTTCGAGGCAGAGCTTCAAGATGTCGTGCCTACAGTCCGCACAACGATTGCCGGAACCCGCATCATTGGCCGGTTAACGGCTGGCAATCGAAAAGGTCTCCTCGTGCCCACCACCACCACAGATCAGGAACTGCAACATTTGCGCAATTCTCTGCCCGATTCCGTGCGCATCCAGCGTATCGAGGAGCGTCTCTCCGCCCTTGGCAACGTCATTGCCACCAACGACCACATTGCTCTGGTTCATCCTGATCTCGAGCGCGAGACGGAGGAAATCATTGCCGACGTTCTCGGCGTCGAAGTGTTTCGACAAACCGTTGCTGACAATGTGCTTGTCGGTAGCTACATGAGCCTGTCAAACCAGGGCGGTTTGGTGCATCCCAAGACGAGCATTCAGGACCAAGACGAACTATCAAGCCTGCTTCAAGTTCCTCTGGTCGCCGGCAGTGTTAATCGCGGCAGCAATGTCGTTGGTGCAGGCATGGTTGTCAATGACTGGCTAGCTGTCACTGGCCTCGACACGACTGCTACCGAGCTCAGCGTCATTGAAAGCGTTTTCAGACTTGGTGAAGGATTGGGCCCCAGCAACATCAATACAAGCATGAAGGATACCATGGTCGAAAGTTTCTATTAGAAGGGGCTTGCCACACATATTTGTTTCAACCGCATCTAGTCGGCACCAGATGCAAATCAAATGAAGCCTTGCGTTTGGCTTGGTTGTTGCTCATTTTTTTCTCTTTCTGTCTGGGCTCATGGGTTTCCCCTTGTTTCTCTCCTGTCGTTGGCTTTCATGATTTCCAACAACAGATTTCTTGGGACCCGGTGTTTGGTACCAAATCCGTCATGAATTGTTGCCCTCGGCATGATCCTGTGGGGTTCTCCTGCTTATCCTACAAGGACAGCAGACGATGATGTTTATGCAGAAACGAAAAAAACCCGCCAGAGGACATTTTTCGCCAGATTTCAGTAGGCCAAAAAAATTCTTCTGTATTTTGTGTCGCTGACGCGCCCAAACGTGTGGCGGACTCGAGTCATGTCTTGGCTGCAGGGCATCTGGATTAGTCTGCATGGATGGCGTTTTAGTGTTTGCCTTTTCTTTTGTCCCCTCTACATGTGGAATATATCCAAAGCGTGGTCTTGGAGGGTGGAGGACCGGAGAGGAGGGATGATGGCTATATATCGCGATGATGATGCTACATACATACATACGTAGCCGTCAATCCAAACCATCCCACTGACCCAAAGAATGATTGAATCAATTACTACTTCTCGTCTTTGTATCTCCCTCTTCATGCCGCAATTCGCGCCTGCAAAAGCTTGCGATCGTAAGCCTTTTCAAGACGCGTTCTGCCCGCGGTCCCTCTTTCCTCCCCGATCTCATGTCCGGTTCGGGATTGCTACCCCGCCAAATCCGCCACCGCCTACCATAATTGTACAGACCAGCGGTTAGCTCTGTAGCTCGCCCCTCCAAGACATTAATCAGTTGTGAGACAGTGGCCATGGAGGGGGTGAGGGGGGGGGTTAATGATGGCCTTTGGCAAAAAAAAAAAAAAAAAGACAACAGTCCAATCTACCATGACTTGGAACGAACGCTCGACGAAACACTAGCTGGACCTGATTCAAAAATCAACGTGTATATATTCTTCTTCGAAAGTATACGTGGAAGAAATTATATATCAAAAAAAAGAAGAAGGAAAGGAGAGGAAAAGCAAAAGCAGAATGACTTCCCTGGGCGAAGATGTCGATCATCTCGATCCATCCGAGCTTGGAACGAAAGAATAGTACGCTCCCTCCAACGGCCGAACCCGCCTAAAGATTTTTTGGTTTCCAAAAAAAAAAAAAACATATTTACGTGATAAAGAAAGGAGAAGAGAGGAGAAGAAGACAAAAGAAAAGAAAAGAAAAGAAAAGAATAAAATAAAAGAGAATGAATGAAAAAAAGCTGAGCCCTCTTGTTCTCTAAATTGTCCCTACATAACTAACACTCTGCCCCCCCCCCCCTCCCTTCGCCCAGTTGGAACGCCCTCTACACGCGCGAACTCACAAACCACACGTCCGACACCACAGACATAGGCACCGTCTGGTTCGACGACTCCGACGCCGAGGCCAAAATGATAGACTTCCTGAACCGCCTCTCGGAAGAGCGCTCATCCCCGACAAGCAACGACGACGACGGCGTCTTATCCAAGGAAAAAACCTCTTTTCTCGATCTAGGCTGCGGGAATGGCTCCATGCTCTTTTCCCTTCGCGAGCAGGGCTGGTGTGGTCGAGCTCTAGGCGTGGACTACAGTCCGCAGAGCGTGCAGCTCGCGAGGCAGGTCTGCGCGGCAAAGACAGAGGGGCTCTCGTCCTCGTCCTCGTCCTCCGACCCGTGGCAACCAGACGTGCGGTTCGCGGAATGGGACATCATGAAGGGGTCGTACGAGACGGTGCTGAGAGGGCACGAATCGGAATCAGACGGCCAAGCATGGGACGTGGTGTTGGACAAGGGCACCTTTGACGCCGTGTCTTTGTCGGAGGAGCGGACCGTGGACGGGAGGAGGGTATGCGAGGTCTACCCCGAGAGGATCCTGCCTCTGGTCCGGAAAGGGGGCCTGTTTCTCATCACGAGTTGTAATTGGACCGAGGAGGAACTGACAAAGTGGTTCGTCGGGAGCCGTGGCCAAGACCGCAACGATGACGACGCAGAGAGCCATGCTCTCGACGGGCGATTTGTGCCGGCCGGGAGGGTCGAGTATAGGACTTTTAGTTTCGGCGGAGTCAAGGGCCAGACGATTAGTACGCTGTGTTTTCGAAAAACGTAAATAAAATGACTACATAGCGAAGCTATTTGCCCTTGTCTTCTTCTTCGTCCTATTGTGGCATCTCTTTGTTTCTTCTGTTTTCTGCGCGGAACTAAAATCGATTTGTGTGACAAGGTGCATCGTCGCTCATCGAAAATTATGACTTGATTCATGTTACTCTTCCTACTGGCACTGATACATTTTTTTATTATTTTTCGCTATTAAGAGGATTGATGGGTCCTGTCTGTCTGTCTGTCTGTCCGTCCGTCTTCCTTTCTGCGTCCTCTCCTGTGTCTTCCTCTTACTTTTTCCCTTTTCTGCATCATTTGTCCTGCTTTCCATTCCGGCTTTAACTTCGCAGATACACCCCCTGTCTTGTTTTATTTATATGGGTGTTACAACCATCATCGACGAAACAACAGTCTGACAGGGCCTCTTCCATGTACATTCCCTGTGTTTCCTGTTTTCTGTTCTCGTTGTACACAATGTTAGCATCTCATTCTTCGCCCACGCCACTGCATCGTAGACGACCAAGGTTATGGCAGAGTAGAATGCACTATTAGCAATGTCATCTCTATTGTGGAAACTTTGGCTGAGTGCGGAAACTTGGTTGTCGTCGTAGCAGTATTAGGGAATTGCTTCATTATGTCTCTCTTGCTGTCTCGCCTCATTCTATGGTGATGTATTCATAGGCTCCCCACCCAACGCGAATCCTGTTGCCTCAGCCGCCGCTGTTGTCGCAAAATACCGAACGTCCACGTCATCATCCTTTTGCAGTTTCGCTAGATTGGGCAAGACGCGCTGCTGAATGAGTTCCTGGCCCTTGTGTGATGGTGTAGCTTCGACGCCCTCCTTCTCCAGTGAAAACAGAGTCCCCTCTTCTGGCAGGCGACGCAGCGCACAGATAAGTACCGAGTAGGTTTTGGCCACGTTGAATCGAATGTTGGGAATTTGGTCGTCAACCATCTTGTCGAGCATGGGAAGGATGGACTTGGCAATGACACTCATACTAACAACACTGGCTAAAGTCTGTTGGGTTGTCAATAGGTTAGATAATTGTGTTTTTGTTAGTATTTTTATTACATTGATTTTTTTTTTATAACAAAAAGGGCATGTCATTGTCACGTACCGATATGGCAAAGCAAGTAGTCATTCTGTAGAGGTAGTTGGGGTGGCTTCCCATTCCCATGACCTTGGGAATGATTTGTTCGCTAGCCCAGTCGACGCCAAACACTTCTGTGAGCTTCTTGAGGTTGTGTGTGGCAGCCTCCCGGATGGAGAAAACGGTATCTCCCAACCAACCCATACACAGATTGCTCAGCTTCTCGTCGAAGAATTGAACACCAAGCTGGCTGGCAAGTAGTGGAATGTACTCGATGATGGCGAGACGCACTCTCCATTGCTTGTCCTCAGCCAGCTGTACAATGGCAGGGAGTAGGGACTGTGATAGCAGGTCGATGCCAATAACTGCGTGCGGGGTGATCAATAAAACATTGTTCTTGTCCCTGGAGTATGATATCATTCGGATACTCACCTTGGTTGACTTGTTCGAGTTTTGAAATAATGTGTAGTCTGACTTCAGGAAATTCATCCTTCAGCATGGTAAGAAACATGGGCAACAAATGGTCAATAGTCCTAGATGAGAGAAAATATCAATGAGTAAAAAAGAAACGAGTATCCTCATGACCTGCATCCTAATCATATTGGAGTCTCTGACGCACTCTTGCTTGCCTAGAATCGGAGCTAATCCGCTGATCTGTGTACCTAGCGACGCACGAACATGCTGCGAGCTGTCGGATACAAGGTCCTCGACGTTGCTCATGATGTCGTTTAACAAAGTGGATCGGTCGACTAGAGCGCAGAATCCGGGGATTTGACCAGCAATGGCAGTTCGAACTTCGGCTTCGTTGTCCTTGAGGAGCTTCACAAAGGCGGGAACGAGATCTCTCGAAACCACCTCTTCGTCCACAGCTTTGGCAATCTATGATTGTACCCCAACAATTAGCATGCGTCAAATATGAATATGCAGATGAGAATAATGAGAGTAAAAAGGGAAAGGGGGGTAAGAATTGACCCAACCTTTTCAAATCTGTCGGCAATCATATATCGAACTCTCCAGCTCTTGTCTTCGATCAAATTTCGCAGCGATGTCAGCAAAACACCATGGCTAGATTGTTGTTCTTTGGGCACGACCTCAGCGATGGAAATAAGAATCTCCACTGTGAGCAATCGAACGCTATCCTGGTCATCCTGAACAAGATGCTGGAAGAGAGGTATCATTTCGTCAATAACAATGGATGCAGGCATTTCTTTGACGAAATTGGCCATGTTGGTGGCAGCCTGCCTGCGGACCATGGGGGTATCATCATGCACGAGAAGACCGAACTGCTGCCGGAGCTGTTCTTGAATGGGTGGGGAGACCTTGCGATAAGGAGCTGTGAAAAGTCCGCAGCCGGACACCTTGGACGTGAACCAGTCGGCTTTGGCCAGTCGAATGGTGAGAGGGATGAAATACTCCTCAACTTGCTGTGCTGATAGGCTTTCGCAGATTTTGTTCAACGATTCGACAGCCTGGGGATTGGTAACAACAGTAAGCGAGGAGTCGATGCCTAAAGATACCTCGAAACAGGTACGGGCAGAGAATGACGACCGTGGTGGAGCGTACCTTGTCTCTAACGACTGGCTCTTCTATGGCGGCCAAGTTTTCCAAGGGCGACAGAAGGACATGTCCAGAAGATGGCCCTCCCACGTATTCGATAAAGTTGCCCAGTTCCTCACTCAGCGCAACCAAAACCTCATCCTCATCTTCGACCGATTCTGTTGCATGAAAAACAAAAGAGTGACTTGTAAGTGACATGTCATGGTGACCCGGGCAATCACATGCTGGGCAAAACAGGACTGACCATCGAGGAAGGGAATGAGCTCGTCCCTGGTGCGCTCGGCGCCGAGAGCAAGGGCGATGGTAGAGAGGCGGTGGATGGCGTTTAGGCGTAGAAGCACATCATCGTGCTATACACAAGATAAGGACGGTCAACAGAGCTCCAGAGAAAGAATGGAGAGGAGTCAAAGAAGAGAGCAGGAAGCATGAAGCGGAGAGGCGGGGGAAACTGAGAAGTTGGCACTGAGACATGGGTGAATGACGATGTTTGATGGACGGCGGGGGAGGGGAGGTAGGTATGACGCCTGTGAGTGTGTATCAAGGATCTGGACTGGCGCGGCGAATTGACCGACTCACCTTCAGCTCGTCAATGAGAACGGCGATGGGATAAAGCTCATCGTTTGCGTTGGTCGCGTCAGTCATGGCGAATGACGGAGGTGACAGCGCTTCCACTGTCGAGATTCAGAAAGCGTCGTCGGGATGGAGAAGCGAAGATGGGAAAGCGAGGGATGGACGAGGTGGTGCTGCGTTGCGTTGCAACTTGCTGGTCGTGAGCAACCCACGCAGCCAGACAGTGACCAGACGCAAGCCACACCATACTGTGGCGCTCGCCGGGGGATGGAAACCGGGGGGTTCCTGTTTGATGCATGCTCTGAACCTCTGACGCCTCCGAGAATTCAGCCCCGCCCCACACTGCAGCTCCAACGCGCCCCCAGCCATCCCTCACAAACGGCAGGAACAAGGTCATGAGCATCTTGCTTCGGCCTTGCCTCATCAACGGCTTGCTTGTGTGTGTTTGTGCCAGTGAAGAAGCCATTGAGTCTTGCGAATTCTCATGGTGCACATATTCGAAATGTGGTATTGCATTTACCATTAAAAAAAGAAAGAAAGAAAAGAAAATAAAGCTGCAGCCTATCGTCTATTCAATGTTCCCCCTATTGCTTGCTTGCTTCACTTCCTTGCTGCTTGGCCCAGAATTCTTGGGGGGTGACTCAAAGCCGACGATGAAAAAGTGACCCCGCCATAAATTCCGACCGGCCACTGCCCGTCCCACCAAACATCAACGCCTTCAAGAAATCAAGGACACCCCATCACATTCCACGCTGTCGCTTGTTTGCAGATTGAGTGTCCGCCGCGGCAGATCTTCGAGGCATTGAGCCTTGACTTTTCTTTCACTTCATCATGCCCACTATTTCCGTTGACAAGTATAAGCTCTTCGAAGCCCTCGGCAAGAAGTACGTACTCTCCGCCTCATTTGGGTTTTTGTCTCGTCCCTCGTCTCTCATCACTGTCTGTCTTTCGCCCTTGCATCTTTGACGTGGCAAATTCGCCAGGAATCTGAAGTCAACGAAATGTTCCCGCTTGCAACAATACACCACTGACCTGTTGGACCTGCTTGCAGTTTCACCAAGGAAGAGTTCGAAGATCTCTGCTTCGACTATGGCATCGAGCTTGATGAAGACACCGAGGATCAGGAACGACCAGTCGTCGACGGCAAGCAAGAACCTCCTCAGCTGAAGATTGAAATTGGAGCCAATCGGTATGATATGCTCTGCTTCGAGGGCATTGCCCTCAACCTGAACATCTTCCTCGGGAACATGAAGCCGCCAAACTTCCGAATCGTCAAGCCCAAGGATGCCGATGCACAGGTTATCAAGGTCTTGCCTGACACCGCCAAGGTTCGTCCTTACGTTGCTGGTGCAGTCTTGCGCAACATCAGGTTCAACCGAGATCGTTACGACTCTTTCATTGCTCTTCAGGATAAGCTGCATCAGAACTTGGCCCGGAATCGAACGCTTGTGTCTGTGGGCACCCACGATTTAGATACCATCAAGGGTCCTTTCACATACGAGGCTCTTCCTCCGAAGGACATCAAGTTCATTCCTCTCAATCAGTCCAAGGAGATGGATGCGGCGGAGCTCATGACCTTTTACGAAAGTGATAAGCACCTTGGCCGATTCTTACATATCATTCGCGATCGTCCCGTATATCCTGTCATTTACGACGCCAATCGAGTCGTATGCTCGCTGCCGCCCATCATCAATGGAGAACACTCCAAAATCACACTCAACACTACCAATGTCTTCATCGAAATCACTGCCACCGATCTCACAAAGTTACAAATTGTCACTGACATGCTCGTCACAATGTTCTCTCAATATGTGGAGGAGGAATTTACCGTTGAACCTGTCCGAATCATTTCCGAGCACAATGGTCTGACAAGAGAGACCCCTTCTCTGCAGCCTCGGATCACGTATGCCGAAGTTGATTACCTCAACAGCTGCACGGGTCTGAACGAGTCACCAGAGCGCCTTTGTAAGCTGCTCACCAAGATGGCCTATGTGTCTAAGCCCTCGGACAAGGACTCCAACCTGCTGGAGGTGGCCATTCCCCCTACTCGCGCTGATGTTCTGCACCAATGTGACATCATGGAGGATCTGGCCGTCTGTTACGGTTTCAACAAGCTACCTCGAACTGCGCCGACTCGCAGCGCTACCATCGGTGCACCCCTCAAGATCAACAAGCTCGCCGATATTGTACGACTCGAGGCCGCCATGGCTGGCTGGAGCGAAGTCATGCCCCTTATTCTGTGCAGCCACGACGAAAACTTTGCTTGGTTGAACCGCAAAGATGACGGCAAGACTGCCGTCAGACTGGCCAATCCCAAGACACAAGAATATCAAATCGTGCGTACGTCCTTGCTGCCCGGATTGCTCAAGACAATTCGTGAAAATAAAGGCCATGCTGTTCCATTCAAAATCTTTGAAACATCAGACGTTACCTTCAAGGACGAATCTGCTGAGCGCAAGGCCCGCAATGAGCGTCACTTTGCTGCCGCATGGTGTGGCAAGACGAGTGGGTTTGAAGTCGTCCATGGCCTTCTGGACCGTGTCCTGGCCATGCTTCGCACTGCTTTTCTCACCAACGATGAGGGCTTGAGCGGCAAGTCCATTGACTATCAGGTGACCGAGAACCCTAGCAAAGCCGATGGCTACTGGATTGAGGAACTCAACGAAGAGACTTTCTTCCCTGGTCACGCCGCTTCGGTGCACTTGCGTCTCGGTGGCAAAGAGAGACGTATCGGCGAGTTTGGCATTATTCACCCTACCGCATTGGAGAAGTTTGACTTGAGGTCTGTTGCCATTCCACATCGCCCCTTTTCTTTCTTTTTTTTAAAAAAAACGAAAGAAAAAACCTCTTACCACAACATCTTACCCCGCTTTCACATCAACCTCTTATGCTAATAAAACTCGAAAACAGATACCCTGTCAGCACACTCGAGATCAATCTCGAAGTCTTCTTATAAAAAAAAACCAAACCATGAAAATAAAACAAAGAAAAATCTTGACAAAAAGTAGTTGAATAAATAGACAAAGGCGCTTAGAAAAAGCCGCTGTTCGATATAAACCTCCTGTGACTGGCCCCGCCTAGATGTGATGCTTTTTTTGTGAAAAATATTTTTAATAAAAAAGAAGGAAAGAAACGAGATCAATGGAGGGTGAGAGACTCGGGGATCTGGATGATTGGTCCTCCGTTTCAAATACGATATGAACTGTGTAAACGGGATAACGTCAACTAAAGAAAAGGCGAACAATGCACCACAAGTTTTGACTTCTAGACTGATCATATTGTTTGTATTGAGAAGATGTTCTTTGATAATGCTTCGCTATGGGGCACTGCTATCTCTACTGTATGAAATAATACGTGAACTGTGTAAGGCTTGATCGGTCCTACCATGCCAATCGTATAAACCTTCAAGCCCGGAGCGCATGCCCACTTCCTTCCATGTTGTACTGGCAGCTATGTACGACCTTTACTGCCTTTACTTCCCCCAAAGTATCTGTCACTGGTCCTTGGCAAAAGCTGCTTGAGCGGTGACTTGACCGTGTCTATCGTCGGGGGTGAGAAGTAGCCCGGTCCGCATATGTTGGACGTAGAGGACAAGACATACGGGGACTCGAGGATCTCGTCACTACCTCGCTCCCCTTCGTCAGTCGCTTGAACCACTGCCCATCCACGGCTGAGTTCATCTTTTGGTACACAACAGTCTAAGAACCCTCCCGATCCTATATCAGTCATGCGAAGCCTATGAAAAAATGGGCGAGTCGGGAAGCACTTATGGACGACTGTGCCGAGACCTTCTATCATGTCGTAGGGCCCCGGCTCGTCTTGCTCGCGACAGATGTCTCTCTATGTCATCTCGCGCAGTTCTTGATCTCTAGGCGGCGTCGCCACAGGCCCCATTTCTTCGGCGCGGCCCATATTGCCCAGCATGCCTTTTCCCAGATTCAACCCAGAGAGGCCGTCCGAAATTGAGCCGAAGGGACTTGAACCTTCGGCCGATGCACTGTGCCGCGTCAAGACTTGCCTCGTGTCCGGGGTAAGGGCCTGGTGAGCAGTCTCAACCGCCACCAAGGCGGACTTCCTGTTACCCAAGCTCGACGGCGGTTTTGGTGCTCTTGTAGCAGATCGTGAGCCCTGAGTGGAGCGAGGGGAGTCGTTGAGCTCGTAAAAGGCTGCTTGGCGGCTCGTTTCGGCTGCGGCGTCGAGTCCGGCGTTCATCTCGTCGTCGGTCCGGCCAAACACCTGATACCACCATCTGATATCCTTCAGGTTCGGAAGAAGGATTCTTTCTTTGCCTCTCACCCTGTCATCGGTGGTTGGGTCAAAGTCAGGGTTGGTGAACTCTTGTCTTCGGCAAAGGAAATAGTCCCAGACCGAGGACGTCCTCTCGCTGACCTTGGCATCCTTTCGCTGCTTTTCTGAGTTGTAGAGGAACGTTCCATACTGGCAGGAGTGGAGGTGGTATAATAAGCGGCGGAGAAAGCGTTCATTGTACTCGAATCGCGAGGGATACTGCCGTACCAGTTGGTATGCACAATCCAAGAATTGGTGAAAGACGGGGCTGACCATCTTGGGAAAAGTGGCCTCGTCATCCACAACCTTTCCAGAGGCGACCTCACTAACAGTCGACAAGTCGGAAGTAGTAACAGAAGCAGCGTTGGCAGCATCTTCCTTGCCTGGGATAAACAATCGCCGAGCACCGGTGAGAACATTTTGTAATGCATCATTGCGCCCGTCACTTTCTCCAGGCTGGACCTTGGAGCCAGCCAAAGCATCTCTCTGAACCGTAAACCAGTCTTCGTGATTCAAATGCCCAGAACGCAACCTAAACATGTGGCCAAATGACAGCCAGTCCTTCTCTATCAAAACAATAAAACCATCAATCGTTCTGAAGTAGGGATCTAGCATAATTTGTGCCAGTGCACTTAACTGGCTTGTGCGATCCCATCCGTCTGAGCAGTGTATCAATACATGCGAATGACTGATGCCGATCCTTCGAGCAATTATCGCTGACCCGTCCAGAACATCGTGTATGTGCCTCAGCCAGCCGCTTTGGTGTAAAAGTTCCCGATTGGGGGGCAGAGGAGAAATGTCGGCGTCCTTGAGCGCTTCAACCACCTTATTCAGTGAGTTGCGCATGACATGAATGTTTTCGATACTAAGAAAAGATTTGGTCGCGAACTTGTACTTGTCCATGTTTTCAGACCCCATCCCTTGTACTTGGTTGACCATTGCGTTAATGGTAGGTCGGGCGTCAACAATCATATTGGCTTGCTGTCGTCCGTATATCCTTGTTTCGCCCGTTTTCT
Organism: Claviceps maximensis; assembly: GCA_018360255.1. Taxonomy (NCBI): domain Eukaryota; kingdom Fungi; phylum Ascomycota; class Sordariomycetes; order Hypocreales; family Clavicipitaceae; genus Claviceps; species Claviceps maximensis. The sequence continues at coordinate 12,415 of SRPZ01000195.1, forward strand.
CGTCGTAGATTGCGGTCGATCGGGAGATGAGCTCATCTTCATAGCGCTCCATGTCGCTCAATGTCGGCTCGGGCGTGCTCCGATCTGCTGCATCTTGTTGGCTATTTGGAGGCGTAGACTCCTCCGAGCCCCCAGGCATCCAAGCAGAGAAAGATGCCGCGACAAGCCTTTCATCTTGAACATTTGTCTTTCTCGTGATGCCTGCAAGCGGCTGAGAGCTTCTGGTAATGGTGCAGTTGTTGACAGGATGGATATAAGATAAGACAGGAATTCGATTTCGCGAGCGAAACTCGCGAGCGTACTTGAGGACATTATCCGAAATTTTGGACGGTACGACCAAGAATGCTGGATAAGTGTCACAAAATGAATAATCCTGGTTGATATTGGTGACCCTCCAGCCCTTGTCAGGAAGCTTCTCGCTGATGCCCTGTCGCCGGAATTCGGCCTTGGGATCATAACAGTCCCACCCATTCATCTCCTCTTCGTGCCTCAAAGGTTTATGACTGAAAGCGTAAAGCTTCTCTACAGTACCAAGCTTGCATGTTCGGGCTTTGATAAAGTCGAAAGCTTCCCGGGCCACTTCGTTGTCGGCAAAGTTGAAGGTGACAAAGGTAAAGTCCCGGCATCGAATGCGTATAGACGGCGCTTGGCGAGAAGAGGGAGGTGTTGGTCGGAGCGAACAGTATGAGAGAATGGGAAAGGTCAGCCATCGCTCTCTCATTTTTGGCGGCGTGGAAGGGTCTGATTCGTGACCAGAGGGCGGCTGTATCGGAGCACAAAAGACCATGTGGAAATCGGTGAGTCGCAGAATGCCGGTGGTGGTCTGGCCACCGTAGATGCCTTGCACATGATGAATAACCTGGAGTAGATATCCTTCTTTTAATACGAGTCTTATTTTTGCTTGACTGAGGAGATGAAAGAAAAGCTACCGCTAGCGAGCAGCTTACCTTTCTAGCTTCCATCTTCTCGTGTTGTAAAACAAGCCGAGCACCTTTTTCGAGTGAGAAGTAGAGTCCGTCGACTGTCTTGTACGTCCAAGGAGCTCTGATGCCAATCGGAAATCCGCTGTCGATGCCTTGAACCCAAGCTTCCGGTTTTTCTATTGTCAAGTCGGCTTCGGAGGTTGTCCGCCAGCGCGACAGACGTCAGCGCAACAGATATGGAGCTTCTGCCGAGAGGATCACATGCACCGCCGCAGGGGCAGGCCGTGCGAAGCAGGAAAGCGGAATAGTCTCGAAGAATGCAGTCTATAGCATCCCCAGCAAGAAGAAGAAAGAAATGATTACTCTCTGGATGCCCGTCCGAGAAAGTTGAGAGAAAGTTGAAAAAAAAAAGACGAGGGCAAACAGTAAAAGACTGAGAATGTCGAGTCCGGCATGCGTTGCTTCGTCGTCGTCGCAGATCTCACGAACCGAGCTTGGGTTGGGGTGTGGGGATGGCAGGGTGGTCAGGCGTCGGTCGTCAGCCGTCGTCACTTTCGCCAGCTTCTCCAGTCTCCATTGCTCCTGCCTCTGGAGTCTGGAGTCTGGAGTCTGGAGTCTGGAACACCCCCCTCTGAGCTGAGGGAAAGAAGTGACGTTGCCAGCGGGGGCGGCCAGGGGGAGGGAATGCATCAGGCTACTAAGCTAGAAGCAGACTAGCGCTAAAGGCGACAAGCCCGGAGTCCCTCGGAAGACGCCTAAGCAGATTTTCCGCGAAATAAGGCTCAGAGAAACCAGAAACGCAAGTGCTTGGTTCTGGTACCAGGGTGAGTCTCTGCCCCACCCATTCTGCCCACCAGAGAGCACCAAGGGCACCAAGGGCAAAATTCCTGCGCGTGCAGATTTAGGGCTCCAGCCCACGAGCCGAAAATTAGAGCGCCAAAGTGTCCAGCCGTAGCCAGACCATCGCGAAACCTTTGGACCTCCGCCCGCTTGCGAATTATACCCCCCCTCCGTTTCGTCGTCCGCCGTCTCGCCTTCAGGCTCTTTTTTTTTTCCTGTCCCGCTGCTCACGGAGAAGAAATAATTCGCCTCATACCAATCTAATCAAAATGGCTCACCCCGGATCCCAGATGTGAGTTTCTTTCTCTATTTTTTTTTGAAAGAAAAATTCGTGCCCGCCCATTGTGTATTTGAAAATTGCATGAGCTCGTCATGTCGAAGATGAACCATCGCGGAATCACAGCGGCCTATAGCGACGTGCTTTTTGTGACGACACGCTATTTCCGGACGAGTTTGGAGAGCAAGATACATGGAGGATCGCTGAGAAAGAGCAAAATTGCCGCTCGCAGCTGGGCGATTGAACGTCATAATCCGATACAGCAGAAGAAGACAGCGAAGAAACGGGAACGACGTCTTTCTTTGACTGCACCAACCCTTCAGATACCACACCGTTCGAAGACGTCAAGATGTTGAATATGATGGTGCAATGAAAACACAACGCGCAGAACCTGCCAAGTTGACAGTCAAATGTCGGGAAATGAGTCAAACACTGACTTGCAATATGTTTACAGCTCCAAGAGGAGAAAGTTCGTCGCCGACGGTGTCTTTTACGCCGAGCTCAACGAGTTCTTCCAGCGCGAGCTTGCTGAGGAGGGTTACTCGGGCGTCGAGGTCCGCGTCACGCCCACCGTTACCGACATCATCATCCGCGCCACCCAGACCCAGGAGGTTCTCGGCGAGCAGGGCCGCCGCATCCGCGAGCTCACCTCCCTGATCCAGAAGCGCTTCAAGTTCCCCGAGAACTCCGTCTCCCTGTACGCCGCCAAGGTCCAGAACCGTGGTCTGTCTGCCGTCGCTCAGTGCGAGTCTCTCCGCTACAAGCTCCTCAACGGTCTGGCCGTCCGTCGTGCCTGCTATGGTGTCCTCCGATTCATCATGGAGTCCGGCGCCAAGGGCTGCGAAGTTGTCGTCTCCGGCAAGCTCCGTGCCGCTCGTGCCAAGTCCATGAAGTTCACCGACGGCTTCATGATTCACTCTGGTCAGCCCGCCAAGGACTTCATCGACACTGCCACTCGTCACGTCCTGCTCCGACAGGGTGTCCTGGGTATCAAGGTCAAGATCATGCGCGGCTCCGACCCTGATGGCAAGGCTGGACCCCAGAAGTCTCTGCCCGATGCCGTCACCATCTACGACCCCAAGGAGGAGCAAGCTGTTCTCCAGCCCGTGAGCCAAGATTATGGTGCCAAGGCTGCCGCCGCCCAGGCCAGCCAAGATGCTCGCGTCGCTGAGCAGGAAGGCGAGGCCGCTGAGGCCGAGCAATAAACTAGTGGCAAGCATACGGGACGGAAAAGAAGAAACGAGTCGACAGAGCAACACGATATAATTTTATTTTTCTTCAAGAAAAAAAAAAAGCTCTGTGGGGCCCATGACTTCGAATAAAAAAACTTTGAAACAAAATGAATAACAACCATTGGTGAAATTAAGGGTGACAGCGCGGGAAGAAGGTTTGGACGACGACGTTCTTATGATTCTTACACCTTATATACATCCCGTACACGCGGGAGACTCGAGGCGATGAAACGAAGCCAGGGTCTGGAAAAATGGCGGTTTATCGAGTAGGCGTCAATTGATCTTTTTTAAACTACCTTTTTTTTTTCTTTAAAGAAAATAGAAAAGAAAACGCATCATCTCAGCACATCAGAAGTCACTGTTATTTTGTTCCACCGCCACCTTTGTCCCTTCCCATTGTAGATAAGTAAAAGCCAGAAAGGAAAGAGGACCCGATTCTGATGAGTCACGAGAAAAGGCATCGCCCGAGGAATTCTCGCGAGTAAACGGCTGCCAATGGTGACCAGATATCTCTTGAGATGTTGATGTGCCTCGCCTTTGAGACCATGTGTGATGGTGTGACGTGCATGCGGTGTCAGGACGCAAATGCTATAGTTGGTCCCTATGATTTCCGGGTCTCGGGAGTGATTCAATCATTCGTGTATACCCTGATGCCAATGTCGTTGATTTCGTTTCATGTCAAGCCAGCGACGTTCGAACGTACATAAATCCGGCCACAGAGTAATCATAGGTAGGAACGAAGGTCCTCGCTGCCAAAGCTTTCGAATCAACAAGATCTCCTCGGTCGAATACCATTAATTTCCGTGGATTAATTGCACAAAAGTCCGTGTTCATACGCCAAACATACCCATTCATCGATCCATTCCTCCATGCGTGTTTCGGATCCCCGCCGAGGAAAACAAAAAGGAAAAAAACAAAATGATTAGAAATATAAATGCACGTCTTGTTACTCGTACGGGGGATATTGGAGTACTTTCTGGAGATCGTTCCAGGATCTCGCCTGCCCTGCCTCGCCCTGTCTTGAACCTGAGGAGCACAGATGAGAATAAAACAGAGGGGAAAGAAGAATCGAATAAAATAATAAACCCAACATGGTTACGGTAGGTTCTCTACTACGGTTGCGGTTGCGGAAATCCTTCCCACACGCGCACCCACACCCACACAACATGACAAGAAATAAAAGTGTCTTGATGGGAATTTCACCAATGCAAAAAAAAGAAAAAGAGCTTAAAAATTGAAAACGCCGAAAACGGAAGGAATCAAGACACACGTTGCGGCCCTGATCGCCTATGCCAACTTTTTCTTTTATAATAGGAAAGAGAAAGGAAGAAAAGAAAAGAGAAAACACCCAAATGTCATATAGATTCCGTCGTTTCTGTCTCTCATGGTCAAAGTTGCGACAGAAGCGCGGACCGGACAATATCAAACCAACAAGGAAACGTTTCATCGTGCACGCGTCATTATGATATCGACCAGCGAATTTGCCGACTCGCAATGAATGGAGCTTCCACTCTCGGAAAGCGTGCAGCAGCAAAGAACCGCGGAAGAGCAGGACTAGAAAACCGCAAAGGAATTTGAGGCGGTCAGCGGATGGGCACCTTTTTTTTTAATTCCTCCATCTATTCGGTTCCTTGCAATTTGCAGCCTCGCAAGCAAATAATCAGAACTTTGGCTACTCGAACACCGTAAAGGGTATAAAATTCGATATTCAACGTCCCCTAGTATCATCTTTCAGCTGACTTGTTCCGAGTTTGTAGTTCGATCGCGTTGCCGTACTGCTCCTTTTGACCAGTGGCTTTGCCGTTCGACTGGCCCTGTTCGTCTCCACTGTCTTCAGTGAGATCAGTGAGTCCGAAGCCAGCGGCTTCTTCTTCGTCGTAAGCCCGAATCAGACCTTGTCTGTCGCCCTGGTGGCTGCCGAGGCTGTGCCGCGATGAAGGGTCTCCGCTCCTTCGAGATTGCATACTGCGCCGTGTTTGGAATCCGGAGACCATGTCAGTCGGGGTAGCATCATATCCGCCTCGCCCGGTAAGGTGTTTGCTGCCATTCGGATCGCCGCGAGAAAGGTTTAGAAGGTAGACTCCAGTAAATGTCACCAGAAAACCGCAGAGCAACGACAAAGTGTTGACCGGATCAGTCGTGTTGAATCCGCTGAACAGGATAAATGAGGCGCATAGCGTGGCTGTCGTAAATGTTACGTAGTAGAGCGGGTTGACACTGTAATTTTTTTTTTTTGTGCGGGAGAGGGAGGCACAATGTGTTAGTTGGTTGCAATGTCGGAGAGCTGTATAATCTGGAAGAAGGGGTTGCTGCGACGCGACGGTGACGCACAGGCGGCGCAGACTTACATGTTGGTGGGAAAAGAAGCCAGAGCCTTGTTGAAGTAATTCATCTGCGTAAGGATACAAACACTTGTCAAGATCATAAACACATAGGTAGACGGATGGCTGAATTGATTATTGCCCCCAAATGTGAGCTTGAGCGCAATGCCGAAGGCCTTGACAGACATGACTGAAATGGAGCCGACTGTGGAACAAATGGAAAGGTATATGAGAGCATTCTCTTTGCCATGGACCGGCGCGATCCTATAAATCATGAAAACCGCAAAGGCAACAACTGCTGCAGCATATAGGAGAAAGCCTGGCGGAAAAGGTTCTTCTGTCAGCAGCAGTACGACAGTTGAGAAAGACCACGGGTTCAGTCAGTCATACCAGGCCGGAGAGCATAATCCAGAATTTGGTCAATGGTTTGGATGTCTTCGTCCGCTGGAGCGTGCAGGACAATGACCACGGCGCCGATTAGACAAATGGCACTACCTAGCTTGCCGAGCGTTCCAAGCTCTTCCTTGAGAAAATAGGATCCTAGAACAGCGCCGATAAGGACACTGAGAGCTCCAAGAGGAGTCACGAGAATCGCAGGAGCGAAGGCGTATGCGGCGAAGTTGCAGATCTCCCCGATACCGACTGTTGAAACCAAGATAAGCGGCGTGAACAATGTTGCAAGAAGAAAGTCCGAGACGTACGGGTTGCGATTCCGGCCCACCATAGGGGGCTCTTCAAGTAAACAAAACCGTCGCCTTCAAAGCCATGCCTCTCCTCAGCTTGTATCAGACCCTACCAGGAAGGCGTGAGTCAAACTCGAAAAAAGAATCAGGGAAAGAAAAAAGGGGCATTTCGACAATGTGTCCGTTGGACCTGACTTGGAGTGACAGGACGGTAAAATGAACCAACCTTTTTCGTGATGACAAAACTCGTGCCTGTTGATTGGCGGTCAGCGTTTTTTTTTTCTCTTTTTTTTGTTGGTATGACGAGGGTCGCGGGGAAGCCAACACGAGCTACGAACCGATGGCCAGCGCTGACGACATGGCAAGTGCCAAGCCGATATATCTAAGAAGAGGATATATCAGTGGGATGGCAAAATAGACGACATGAATCGAAGAAGATGCTGAAAGGGGGCAGAGGAAGTCGCGATTGGATTGCTTGGTGAGAACGGAAAGATACGGTTACGGCCTTGGCGAGAAACGTACTTGTCTTCAAGCATGATGATGTGACGAAAGTGAAACAGACGGCTCTAACGTTCTACGGTTCGATATCGGACGATGCTGAAAGGGAAGAGAAGAATATGTCGCGATCGAAAGAGTGTGATGTTGTCGTCGCTAGCTGCCTCGTGATAGGACCGTCGTAGTAGCAGTGGCGCATCAAGAATGATGGGACAGAAGAGTCTGGGAAAGAACAAAACAACGAAAAAAAAAAGATGTAAAAAAGATGGGGAAAAAGATGGGGAAAAAATAAAGAGAATAAAATAAAGTAGCAATCGTCAAGACGGATTGGAGGGCGCGCGCCGATTCAGCGGAGGAGGAAGGCTATAGCGAATGGAGAAAAATCGAGGCGAGCGGACGTGGTACGTGGCCGAGGCTGGTATTCGTGACGTCTCGTCCAGGTCTGGTTGCTGGTGGTGGTGGTCAGCTTCGTGCCAGACGTCGCAGAACCCCGGCCCGGGCAAGAAGAGAAGAAAGGGAAAAAACAAAAAAACAGATGGAGGAGAATGGGAGAGGGAGAATGGAAATGAAGGAGGTGAAAGACGTGAGGGTGTTCGCGATGAGACGAGTGGTGGTCGTGACAGATGCAGATGGCGGAGGGTCGCGCAACATGAGAAGCAGGACTGGACGGACGGAGGACATGGGAGCTGGCTGGAGGCTTGTTTGGGGATGTCGGGGGCCTGGCAAGCAGGCGGGCAGGCCGCTAGTTGGTGGGTGCCTTGTACCTACCCGTGCCAGTGAGAGCGCCGGTGATAGTGCCAGTACCTAGTAGCTGCTTGGATTGCTATCGCTTGTTGGGGCTGCTGGCTGCTGGCGCTGTTCCAGTTGAGGTATTGGGTGCTGACTGGCCTGGCACGGATTGATTGATTGATTGAAGTTCGCTGGCGGGAATATTGACCAGTGACGGCATGTGGGCCTGCGGCCACTGGGGCGACCACGGAGGGCCGGGGGGGCAAACAACAGGCCAGACTGCATGAGGGTGGACCAGTCTTCTTCACGACATGCACGCAAGCAACGCACCGCACCAGTCTGGCGGCTCCAGTCCACTCAATAGAGAGACGGAAAGAAGGACGGTTTTTTTCTTTTTCTTTTTTTTTTCGGGCTTTCTTCTTCTTTCTTTTTTTCCTTTTTTCCCTTCTCCCCCACCTTATCCTCAAAGACAGGTCAGTTCGTCCGACAGCCCCATTCGACGCCAATAGTACCAAGTCGAGGCCTCGATAGCACGTGCGTCACTGGTCACATGCACTTGCTTTGAACATTGACCTCAATTCCGTACGACTAGACCAGACGGCACTAAATTACACGTAGATACCCCCCCCCCCCCCCCCCCCCCCCCCCCACCTGTCTGACGGACGCGCCGAGGCGAGCGAGGCCCTCATCTACGACTGTGTATGTGCAACAAAAAAAGAATGAAAAGAAAAAGAAAAGAAAAGAAAGAAAGAAGAATAAAGTGTAAAAAAGAAGAAAAAAAGAAAAAAAAGAAAATGAAAAAAAAAAGAATACAATAGCCGCCCCCGTCACTACTGCGAATAACTTTCTCGGTCCGTCCAAAAGATGAAACGTCTCGTGCTGTGCTTCGAGGCCAACAAAGACGGACGTATCAAGCAAGAGGACAGACAACCCAGACAGCATCAGCGTCAACATGCCAGACCCCGCCCCGTTCTCTTAAAACACCGTCTGCTTCGTGGAGTGGAATGCTGCCACGCTGGTCACGACTCCCACGCCTGGGATTACTCTCCCTTTTGAGTCTTCAATGTCCTGCGATCCACTACCGTGCAGCATGCAGACGGCTCGACCAACGCCTTCGGGATTCTCGCTTCCTCGGAATTTCCGAATTGGACAATACACTACTAAACCATGCCTGGTCGCCGCCATGATGAATTCATCTAGACGTCGGCGCCAGTTTTCTGGCCCGTCAATAAACCATCCACAGACCACCAAACCAGACGGACGTAGACCAACCGCCAAGAACACCACTTTGGCGTGTTTGTGCTTATCGCTTGCTCACTCGGCCCTGCGGAAACCCGCAGTCTTCGAATCCCAATTATTCGTGCATGGCCTTTGTACGACTAAACTACCTCTGCTGAGCAAACTGATCCATGCATCTTCGTGGCAACATGTAGACAAAATCCTTCGTCAACTACATTCGTCCTGACGAGATTGACACCCGACAACGAGCAAGGCCCCGAATCCGGCCCGGTAATCGCCAGAATGCATCGTCGAAACGCCTATAGAGCCCCCAGTCGATAAAATCTCACCTGAACTTGCTGAAGCTACATAACCTTGCACACCTTCATTTGCCTGCTCTTGATTTTGTTTTGTTTTGGCTGCCCCGTGGACTGTCACGTCGCAGCTTGCCATCCAGCCATCCTGCCGACGATCTGGTGCACTCTGGTACTACTCAGATAGAACCAAATGGCATCGCTCCCATGGAACATGGATACGGTGTCGTTCGGACACACTGAGAAAACAAAGTCCCAGAAGAGCCACCATTACATGTTTTTTTTTTCAGTCCCAGTCAACGTCAACACTGTGTTGTTGTTGTTCTCATTTCTTTTCTAAGTCGTTCCACAAGATATCCCTGAATGATTAGTACTATTTCAAATGTCCCTACCTTTCAGGATGCGAGTCCGGGATTTTGCATCATATAACGACGAGTGTGGTGGCGCGTGTTGTCATCAATTTGCTATTCTCTGCTTTCATGGGAAATTTGTGTTAGAAGACACCACCTTGCTGTGGGTTTTGGCGGTTATTAGGCAATGCATTTGCCAGATCCGAGGGGAAAGGATATGGGGGGAGGTCGAATCTAGCAAGAACCATGAGAACGGGGGGATGTGGGAAGGAGGTTAGTATATCACAGAAAGTATTTGTCAGGGCCGGCGACGCTTGACATCTGTTACGCAACAATTAGCCTCGTCAGGTAGCATGGTTGAATCGGTCCAAAACTGACTTTGGTCGTCTCCAGCGTCGTTTTCGTCGTCACATCGTGCTCGTTTGGCGGTGGTGGGTGATGTGTCTCCATCGAAATCATCGACAAGCGTCTCTGGCTCGTCTCTCCAATCGATTTCATCGACTTCTTCATTGGCTTCGTCCATCGGTATGAGCTCATTTCCACTGCCGTTGAGCTCATTTCCACTGCCGTTGACTGCATCAAATCCTACAGGAGCAGATGAAGTGTCTACGTGGTCTTTGAGTGGCGCAGTCGTGGTGCCCGCTTCGTCAACGCCAGCATCCATCTCGTCAATTTGCAAGTCCTGCTGCTCAACTTCGTCTTGACCCGCGTCAGCGCCATTGATGCCCGTCGAGTCCACTGGCTCATCGAAATCGATCCCAAGAATATCATCTGCCTCGCTTCGTTCCAGCTCGACTGCTGTGATTGCTACAGCTGCAGTATCTTCTGATTCTTTGGATCTAATAATCACGTTGCCTGCGTCATTGGCGGGCAATATTGAGCCAGAAGCCACAAAAGGAGCCTCTCGCTCATCTTCTTTAGCTTCTTCGACGACTTCTTGGCCATCGCCCACATCATCTTCGACAGCGACGGCGTCAGAGACCACCATTTCCTCTTCTTTCAAGTGACGACTTTCATCCGTGCCTGTTGGACTGTTTTCCAGGATGACCTCTGGCTGGCGTGGTGCTTCTTCATCGTTTGCGTCCACCTCGTTCGTCTGATCATTTGGCTCCGATACATCGAGAACATGGTTGGCTTCCGTCGAATCACCATCATAAGCACTTTCAATATCGTCGAGCTGCGTCGCGATATCCTCATCAAGAGCAGAGTCAATCCCGGTATCTGCACCATTTATGGGCGTCATTGGGCCTTGAAACAGGTGGATGACTTCGTCCAGTCCCTTTCCCTCGGCGGCGCTTTCCATCAGGAAGTCTAATCGCTTGCTGGTACTTGGTCTAGTGAACAGATACGTGTACAGTGGTCTGATATTATCAGGATCTTGATTTTTGACCAGAACGTCAAAAATTTCAATAATCTGCCTGAGGGTAATGTTGGCAAGCAAGTCTGGCGAACATGACTGACAATACATGGTCAGTTTAACATTCTCCGTGTCCAAAAGCAATGTTTGATGGTACTTACTTCGGAAAATTCAAGCCCCAGCTCGTCGACTTGAAAGACAAGCTCGTCCTCGGCAAGAAGTTCATTTGTAAGTTCTTCTCGAAAGGCTTCCAGCACTGATTTGATGCTCTCGTCCAAAAGGGACATTTGAGAGAAGAAGCCGTCTGAGTTTGCGGAGAAGCATGGGAATTCATCGCCCTTGTATTGAACTGTAATTGCAGGGTATTGGAGAGAGTCCGTATCAGATACTTCTCTGTCGTTCGCGGCATCCTCTTGCACGATTTCATACTCGTCTAGGCCTTCGTCATTGTCCTCATCGTGTATTGAATTGTGCGCATAACCAGACATTTCGGCAAAATCTAATGGAACTTGGTCTTGCTGCTTGTCTTGTTCGTGTTCGTGTTCGTGTTCGTGATCCTGTTCCTGTTCCAGCTCGTGCTCGTGTTCGTGTTCGTGTTCGTGTTCAAGTTCAAGTTCCTGTTCAGACTCAAGTTCCTGTTCCAGCTGCTGTTCCTGCTGCCGATCATCGGTTTCTGCGACGGGAGGAACGGCTGAGTGGTTGGGGATGAACTGATCACTGGCCGCTGTCGACAATCCACTATCTTCGACGACAGGGTTCGTATTTTTTTCGAATTCATCATGCTCGTGCTCCCAGGTAATTTCTTGGTCTTCGGCTTGGATCGCCGTCGGGTCCCCAGCTTCTCCCCCATCCAGAGTGTATTCAGCACGCGAAACATCATCTAGGTCTTCTTCTCCAGCAGCCAAACCACGAATCTCGGATGCATCATCAGCTATGGGTAGGTCTGAGACATCTTCAGCATCGTAGTCTATCTCATGGGATAATTCATGGCCTGGACTGGTTTGCTCGAGGGCATCGCTTTCGATTTGGACATATGCAGTGTCACTCTGTTCGTCTTCTTGTTGTTCGAAATATTCCACATCTTCATGAGTTTGTTGCGCAGAAACGGCATTCTCCTCTGCATAGAGCAGTTCATCGTGACTCATCTCTGGGTTGTTTTCGTAATTTAGCTCTCTTTCTGCCTCGGTATCATAGTCGATCAAGTCATCATCCAAACGGGGCCCCGTTGCGTACTGCGGTGCAACATCTACTTCCATCTCGATCTCCGCCATAGTTGCAGCTTCCTGTACAATTTATTGACTCAAAATGGAGCTTCGTGCCGATCGATGTCGTTAGTCGTGTTGTGGTGGTCAGATTGGTGATGCCAGCGTGTGTGTCGAGCTAGACATGCGGAAAGCGGACGAGGAGAGTACTTTGTAGTAGAGGCGTAATACAAAACATTTGAGTGTTCGTGAATGATCAGCTCGAAGTGAAGGGGGTGCAGGGTGCCGAGAATAATATGCCGTGTTTCTTGAAAAGTGCAGATTTGGAACAGGCTTTGGGCTGTGTTACCGACGAGGAATATGAACAGGACTGTCTGGCGAAACTGCTGGGCGGTTGTGACTTTCAGCCCAGAGCAAAATTGACGCTTGGCCCTAAAGGTGGACGGTGGAGGGTAAAAGGGAGAGCGGACTGGTACGTATCTTGTTTGTTTCCCATTCGCCCGCCAGCCAGCCAGCAGCACCAGACGAAGGGCCGGGCTGGGCAGTTGCAACTTTGCCCCACCGGTTATTTTACAGTGCTGACATCTCTTACTTGGCCTGACTTGGCCCGACCTCGACACCGGGGGCATATTGGCCAGTTTCTAGATGTGACCCGACCAGACTGTTTGTCGTCCACGAACATCGCCGCATCCAATCCTCCCGCACAGCAAGGGCACGTTCGACATACTAGGCCTGCGACAAAGAACAACGGATTGTCAAGATGGTGCGCACTTCTCCTCCCTGTATTCTTGAAGCGTATCGTCCCTACACAGCTCAATTGCTGACTGGCCGCAGGTTGTCTTAGCAGCGTCCATCTGCACCCGTGGGGGGAAAGCTGTCCTTTCTCGCCAGTTCCGAGAAATGCCACGGTCGCGGATAGAAGCTCTATTGGCCTCTTTTCCCAAACTTGCCGATAGCGGTACCCAGCATACGACTGTCGAGCAAGACAATGTCCGATTCGTCTATCAGCCACTCGATGAGCTCTACATGGTGCTCATCACCAACAAGCAGTCCAACATTCTCCAAGACATTGACACCCTACACCTCTTCGCTCAGGTTGTCACCAGCGCGTGCCGCACGCTTGACGAGAGGGAAATCATTCGAAATGCCTTCGAACTTCTCAGCGCCTTCGATGAGGTGGTCACACTGGGCTATCGAGACAATCTCACCATGAGCCAAATCAAGACTTTCTTGGAGATGGAGAGCCACGAAGAGCGCATACAAGAGATCATTGCGAGAGTATGCCCTTTCTGCTCGCTTTCTCGTGCTTTCTGCAAACAAACGTATCATACAACCATGCTGATCATTGATATAGAACAAAGAGCTCGAGGCTGCCGAGGAACGAAAGAGGAAGGCCAAGCAACTCGAGATGCAGCGCAAGGAGTCTGCCAGGGGTGCACGTGGCATGCCACGAGCACCCGTTTATCCTACATACACACCTTCTTCGAGACCTAGTGGTGCCGATTCTTACGACTCATACGAAGCTGAGAAGAACAAGACTTATAACAAGTATGTTGTTTTCCAATATTTCTTCTTTCTGGTGACGCATATATGGATGGTGCTAACGCGAATGACAGACCGCTCGCGCCCAAAGGGAAGGGCATGCAGTTGGGCAAAAAGTCCAAGACTACTGACATGTTTGAGAGAGTTCGCGGCGATATGGGTGGCGAAATCGACGAGTCCCCTCTTGTCGTTCCGGCGGCGGCGGCGGCGGCGCCAGCTGAGCCACGGGTCTCGACAAATTTTGATCACGATGCCGTCCACGTCACCGTTTCTGAGTCCATCACCGCAAATCTTTCTCGAGAAGGTGCCGTCAATTCACTGTCCATCAGCGGTGATCTGTCTCTTCGCATTTCCGATCCCAACCTTACCAAGATCAAGCTTGGGCTGCAGGCGGTCACATCTCATGGCGCTCAGTTCCGAACGCACCCCAACGTTGATCGCAATCTCTTTAACAGTTCAAAGACGATTCAGATGAGTAATGCCGCTCGTGGATTTCCTGTCAACAATGCCGTCGCTGTTCTGCGATGGAGGGCTTCGCCCAAAGTTGATGATAGCGCTGCCTGCCCAATTACTTTCACCGTGTGGATCAACAACAATGATGGCAAGTTCAATGTCACCGTTGAGTACGAACTTACCGGTGGTGACGCTCTTAAGGATGTCAGCGTAATCATTCCTTATTCGGGAAGCGAGCCCGTTGTCTCCAGTTTCGATGCTGCGTACGAGGTATCAGGAGATATGCTAGAGTGGAACATTGGCTCGGTCGATGACGAGAACCCCAACGGCGCATTCGAGTTTGAGGCAGAAAGCAGTGACGAAAATGACTTTTTCCCTATGACTGTTAGGTTCAGCAAGACGACACCCTATATCGATGTGGATGTAAGTTGCCATGCTACTCATCTCAAACCTGTATCTCCAGGCACAAAGCTAACAGAACTGCGCCTACAGGTTACCAGAGTATCTCTTCTGGAAGAAGATGAGGACATTACGTTCTCCAAGGATATTAAGTCCAACGCTGAAAACTATTCGATCGAATAGGATACTTCCTGGTTGGCGTTCGGGAAGAGGGTAGCATGAGGTCTTGCATGGCGTGCTTGAGGGCAAAAGGGGTCGAGAGACAGTGTAGTGCGATGAAACACGGACTAGGAAGCGTGGGTAAACTTTTCTCAGTAATGGTTACGCCATTTAAAAACGTTGGTAGAGATGGAAAATGTCGCAAAAAGCTGGTGGCCATGTCGAAATGTATTGTGTTTTGGGTTGCAGCTGCTAGTAGTTCACCAGTTGAAGAAGAACGATTGATCCACTCGGGCCTCGCACTTCGGCGACAGCGCCTGTGTAGTCAAAATTAAGAAGAAAAAAAGACGCGATTTTTTTTAATGCTCCCATTCCCACTGAGATAAAACGCATGCCATTCTGTGTCATTACGACTGCATGAGGTGGACGGTGGGGTGCGCATCGTCATTTTTGCTTTCTCCCTCAAACGTGGAAGCTACTAATGTCACAGGACCACGACCAGCCGCGGAACTTGATTTTGACGCGTCCAGATGACATCTGCATCCCACTTATACGCGCCGTCCACGTCCGAAGAAGAGATAACGCCAAAAGGCACCTGATTTGTCCTTCGAACGACATGCTCTAAAGGTGGAGAAGCTCGTGCATCGTCGTCATCTCGTTCTTGTTCTTCTTGTCCGTCTTCTTCACGCGAGGCTTGCGCCGTCCATGGTCGTCGACACCATGCCGACTGGTCCAAACCGCCTGGTCCTCTACAGCGAGACGGTCTTCGAGTCCAAGGCCCCCAGCATTTTTCCGTTGAGCTGTCCCTCTCTTGATCTATCCACGACGTGGGATGCCGCCGGCAGGAATCTGTTCATTTACCGGCCCCCAGCACAGGCCGTGTCTAGAATCCACCAAGTCGCGGCTCCAGGGTGTAAAGCTCCCGAGGTAGTCGCTGTGACATGGAAACCAGATGGTAAGGTTGATTGTGATGGTCTGGGAATCAGAAGGAGGAAGGAAGGAGGAGGAGGAAGAGAGATGAGAAAAGAAGAAGAAAAAAAAGAAGAAAAAAAAAAAACACTCCAAATCCAGGCAGTAGCTGACCACACTTGATTATGAAAAACTAGGTCAATTCCTGGCCGTAGGCTGGAATGATGGCATTGTTCGCCTCATGGGCCTAGAAAACAACAAGGCTGCTCATCACATTGCCGTCTGCGCAGACCACAATACCAGCATAACGCACATTGGCTGGGCTAGCTGTAGGACCGCATCGAGTCCAGCGGCTGACTTCTCGTCGCGTCTCAAAGACGACATCGTGAACGAGTTGGCGGGTTCCTCTGATGAAAGCAGCTTGCCGCCAAACCTACCCCAGGAGCTGACTTTTCTCGAAGTCGATACTGCTTTGCCTAAAATCAGTCCGTTGCCCACCGGTAGTGCCGGCGCAGAGTATGTCGATGTCTTAGTGGTCATGAAACATCTCATGTCCTTTTTTTTGTCCTTCTCTATGTTGATTTGCTAATTTTATTTTTCCATCCTTGTTGTGTTCTTTGTCAAGTGATGATGCCATCGTATTCACTCTTCGAACAGGAATCGAATTTCTATTCCGACCACAAAACCGGAAAGAATATGAGCAGGTGAATGTCATGGTGGTTGGTACGAGTGATGGCAAGCTTCAACTGAACATATACGACTCGTTTCATATCGGAACGTTTCCCAGTCCAGTGTCCGACGCAGCGTCTTCGGTTTCTTGTCTAGTTACTCACGCGGCTCATTCCGAGCTATCCACGCAAGCACTTCTTTTTGCGGAAGAGCAATCAGAACCTGCGCATGTGCACTTGCTCTCGATGGACCTGCCGTTTATCTCCTCGTCATCTATAAATTTATCCCTGTTGGGAGCCAAGCTAACTACACTGCAGAAGCTGTTGAGATACATCAAGCAGACACAGCTTCATATGCAAGTAGAGTGGAAGAGTGCACGAGAGCTACCCAGTCGATTTCTGCGCAGCGTCCAGAGTGACCTTGAAGAACTTCCAAGAGGCCCTCGAAGCATTGTTCCTGCTCTCTATCATACTGTGCTCACAGGACATGCCTATGGACCTGTTAGAGAATGGCTAGTTGATAGTCTGACCGAGAGGGTAAGTCATTGTTGCATTTATTGTAATCATTTTTTTTATGCATTTACCTGTCCCGTCTGTAAGAACTCGCAGTCTCTGACGAATGAAAACTCTTTCTTGAATTAAGGGACACAAGCGTTGGGATAAGGCTGTCGTTTCTGGACTAGAGAACCTCCGCAGCTTAGTCCACGAGAACTTTCTACCAGCACTAGAGCGTTGCGCTGTGATAGTCAGCCGCCTGCGTGGCTTGATTCAATTTTATGACGACCGGGACGATATTGGCTTTTCTACCGTGCAAATCAGTCGAGTACTTGACATCATCGGCTGCCTCAGTCTCGTCGGTCACAAGATTCTCTCCAACGTCATGGACGAGCTGGAGTCCTTTAACGCCTTCTCAAGCTGGCTGCGCTTCCAGATTGATCGGTTTGTCTCCTCATCCACTGAGACAGACGACATTACCGAGAAGGAGGCCACGATGAATACATCAAGAGTCCTGACCTACATTGAACGATACCTGACTTGTAGCCCGGTGGACGTCTTCTTTGACGAAATCCCCCAACAAGACTGGCAAGCAGACTGGGATCACATTGAAGGTTGCCTCTCTTTGCTTCCTCTCCTGGACACCCAGCTCAAGAAGCAGGAGGCTGGGCAGACGTCTAGAAAGGCTCTTCAGCATGTTGAGTTCCTTGTATCCTATTTTACGATGTGGTCCAACAGGATCTTCAACGGCATAGCCGAGGCAAAGAAACAGAGTGTTCGATTCGGCCCGGCCCTCAAGCTATCTATCGGCCAACCCATCACCACCATGGACCTGAGAATGTGTCAAGCAGGCGCGAATGCAAGTCCCGTCCACACCATGAACTCTCGTTACTATGTTCTCCACCCGCATATGACTAACTCCAAAAACAGCATGGAATCATCTACACGGCTTTGGCTTCCAAAGCCACAAATAATAAAGGTATTTCCTCACCTTTTCTCATGTCCATTTGACGCAATAAAAGCTGCATCTTTTTTTATTGTCGTTTCATTATTGTTACTATTTCCAAGCGAGTACGACTTCCGTTGTCCTTAATCATAAAAGATGCTTACACATTGCACTCCCGCCAAATAGTACACATCTTCCGTTCTACCTTTGACATAATCGACGGAGTCAGCACCACAAAGCCCACTACGAGGACATGCATAGACCTAGGCACACATAACCTCATTGACGCCAAGTTCCTCAACGACAAGACTCTTGTCCTCGTTTGCAATAAAGGTGAGATAGAGAGCGTGTGAGAGCCGGGTGCCGGGTGTTTCCAATATAAGAAGATCCATTTCCCTGCGCCTTCTGTTCAGCTCTACACTGGAAATAGGCCTTCTTGAAACTTTTCTTCTGACCTTTTCTTCCTTTTTATCTTTTTGAGTCTCTAGATGACGACATAACTGCTGTTTTATTCATCGCCCTGGAATCACCCGACATGATCTACACGCTGTATGATGAGATCACAGCAGAGACTCCTCCGATGGTGCTGTCGAGCAGCTTCTCCGAGGAGTACCTCCTTCCTCCGGAATATGAAATGCAGCCTGTCCGTATGGAGGTCCACGATAGAATGAATCTACGAGGCGAAAGCCCGGTAAGGGTATGTTTGTTGGGAAGTAACAAGATGACTTGGCGTGCTTTTACCCTGCCTAAACCTGTATAGACGGTATGAGGAGCGTTCAATAATAATTGTCCGAGGTTTAAAACGAAGAAGAGGAGAAGTTGTGTGTTATAGAAATTGCTACAGAATATGATATCGGAAGGTTCTTGACATTTGAATGAACGATCGAGGGACCGGGAAGAGGACAAGAGAGATTTCTCCTCAAAAAAAAACCCTTCAATTCTCAATTCTTCCTCTTATCATGCCTTCATCTCGCAGTTGTTTAATCTTTCTCTACTCACAGTCCCACCAGACACAAGCCTACTTAGGTGGCTTGGTGATATCGAAAAACTCGGCGAGTCCCTCAATGACAGCTTCCACATTCATATTGACCAAGGGCATTTGATCGTAGGATTCGTCGCTCATTATCGCCACCAAAGCTAGATAGCGATCTACCTCGCGCAACATAATGGGCTTGTTACTATCGTGCAGCACGAGACAGCTCTCTGCGGTGGGGCATCCGATCTGCTCATCAAGCGTGGTGTTCCATGGTTCGTCTTGCAGCTTTTTGCGCGATTCTTCGCTCCGATCCCATGTGCCATATACTTCGGTAATATCAATAATGACATCAATGTAGTCGCTGCAGATTTCGTAGCTGGCCATGTCGGATACTGCGCTGTCGGTGGCAATATAAATTTTGGACAGGACGTCAAACAAATATGCCTTTTTGAAATGACAAGTTCGGCAGAGGTTTGTAAGCATCGACTCCAGGGTTCCCAGTCGGGGAACGAGTTTCTGGATAACTTTGCTGAAAGCTTCGAAAATGGAGTGGTTGTAGATGGATGTAAGGTGGAAGTTGACGGGTGCGTTTTCAAAGCCATGGTCTGATAGTTCATCCTGGATTCGAATTGTGATATCCCGCTGAATGTCAAGCTTATATTCGTCAGAGAGCCCATCAACTTTGTGGATGAAAACTTCAACGTTCATCTTGGGATAGCTGCGCTGGAGTGAGAGTATGGTGGAGTTGAGCCTCGATATGGCTTCCAGATAGTCATCTTGAGCATCAATAATCCATATCAAGGCTCCCGATCCACCAAATATGGCGTCCATATCGAACTCTGGATTATCGAAGACATTAATCTGTCCTGGAAAGTCCCATACTTGGAGATCCATGAAAGATCTAACCATAGTCTCAGCTCTTATAGTTCATTGCATATCGGCACGCGCGATCAGGGGGGAAGATACCAACGTACGCCATAGAATCCTTCTGTATCCGCGCGGTTGACTCTAGGAAGAGCGTCTCATGCGGAGGAAGCTTGTGAAACACAACACTTGAAATAGATGATTTTCCACTTCTAGAGCGACGTCAGTCGTGTGAATCTACATTCGGGAGGCTCGGACAAATATGAAGTAAGTACCTTCTTTGACCCATCAGTAGTAGACGCGGCTTCCCCTTGGCAGGAAGACCCGATATTAGATTTTTGACCTTGTTTTCATCTTTACTCTGCGCGCCAGCGGCAGCCTGCATTTGAATACGCTGCAAGATTAGCATCGCTGGACTCATGATACCTGAAGACGAGCGCGCGGTGAAGTTTCTTTCATGTTCCACTTGTGCCAGCAGCACCTGGCGTAGCGGAGGATTCAACGACATTGCAACATAATGGGGAGGAAAGCGCTATAGTGAGCTGGGCAAAGAAGGAGCGCTTGTGAAAACGAGAATTAGCCACCGGCACTCGCTGGTCTTGGCCAAAAGAAGAATTGAGTTCACATGAGTGAAGGGAGATGAATTTAGACACGCCTAGCAGTATTTCCACTGGGAAGTGCGCTCAGCCAAGTTTTTGAGCCGGCTTAAGGACCAAGTCAACCTTGAATAAGGGCCGTTGCCATGTGACGAGGTCAGCGGGCTATTAAGACGCAAGTGAACAGGCCATGTGAATTGTGTCGTTGCTCAAGGCCACCGCCACAGTCCCACGAGAAGCAGTATAGTCGGTCATCTTGACTCGGCCAAAGTTTGAAATAGAAAGGCCTTGGTCGAATATCGACGGCACGGCACGTTACGACATCTAAAAGGAGTTGGTTGGGATTATGGCTCTCCGGAAATCCGACGCGGGTTTGCCCACATAGTGGGCGGCGGGTCACGAGGTTCCTTTGGCAGTAACGATACCGTGATCGTTGTTGGACGGGACGGGACGGGTCGTGATAAAGACGCGGCCGATGCCGCAAGAACGGGAGCCACGCATTACATGGCACATTGAGCATGATGACTGGCGTAGCAAAGTCCAAAACAGTAATCCCTGGCCTGTTCAAAGAAAGTGTTCATAGGTGGGTGAAGGTTGCGGTACGGTCGTGATATGACAGCATTGATAGGGCACGAGCTGCATCATTGAGCCCATACACGGACAAAAAGAAAGCATCGCCGCTTTGGCCGATCACGACGAGAAAAGGAGTGAGCAAACAAAGCCAATTGCACTGCTGTGTAACCCATCCATGACAAGCCACTAACAGTCAAGGAATGGGTCCATGTGTCGTTCAGGTCAGGAAGGACGCTGTCCGGAGAAGAACGCACAGCTCAATAGGAGTCCTCAGGTTTCGCTCGGTGAGCCAGACACGAGCAATCGCGTCGTCAGAAAAAGCGTGGCCACGGATACTTTTCTCGGGCGCGGCAAGCATGGCAGGAAACGAAATGATAAAGGTGTATCGATATGAGTCCCACTCACCTCAAATCTGCCAGTCATGATTTGACAGAAAGCCGGGTGTTCAAACCTAGACCCGTCGGAGCAGACGATGTGGGAGCGCGAGAGAGAAAAGGTCGAGAGGAGAGTCAGAGGCTGGAAGCCGGAAGCGTTCGATGGAAGCGGTTCTGTGAGATATGAGCTTGCAGGTGACAAAGTATGGGACCACGGTTTGGATCTCACCCGGAATCGAGAGAGCATGGACGAGTCAAGATGGCCAGGTGAGCGAGTATGAAATCTCGATCAGGCTGCCAGAGGTCGGCCCAATCGACGTCTGGAATCCCGAATGCGAGTTTGAAATGAATACCTCCTCGGACGATATGAGAGCAGGACACAGCACGTCATGGGGTGTGCGAGAGTGGCTGTTGACGACGACGTGGAGCGAGCTACTTGTTTATTGGATGCAAGTGGCAGTGGTGTGTGGTGTGTGCTTTGCTTTGTTTTGTTTTGCTTTGCTTTGCTTTGCTTTGCTTTGCTTTGCTTTGCTTTGCTTTGCTTTGCTTTGGCCTGGTTTGAAATTGGGTGAGGTCGGAGAAATGGCGTCTGGAGATGAACTCCTGGCCGCGAATGGAGTTGTCAACCGGTGAATGAATGAAATGGATGCACATGCACCGTGCACCATGCACCGTGCAGACACTTGAGCGCACTGCCCAGGATGCATGTGTGGATCCCCTGACGTATGGAGGGAGGGGTTGGGTCAAGAAAGCTGGCAGGCAGCACGATGAATTTCCATCAACCAACCAGGCCATTTTGAAGGTTGGCTGGGTGGGAGGCGGGCTCTTGCCAATTCTACCTGTCTACCTACCCTGGAGCCTCCTCCCAGTCCTTTCTTCCTTCTTTCTTCCTCCTCTCAGCTCAGCTGCCTTAACAATATCTCATGACCTCGTGAACAGGCTGTAAATGAATCCTTTTCTTTTCATTCTACCCTGCGCATACAAGGATACGGCACTATCATCGCTCGCTCTTTGGCCTGTCGTCGATGGCTGCACTCGGCTGTCTTCCATCACTTGATCCGGAGTCTTGTCAACTTGGTTTGGTCCCGTGGTCCCAAGTGCTGTATTTACCGTCGGCGGCGACTGGGATCTTATTAGAAAATCCAGACCAAGATTATCTATCAAAACGGAAGACAGCACCGAAAAAGAATTGTGATTTTTTCGTACCTTGACTCGCCTAGATTCCGACCCGTTGATCCCAACCGTCGAGGGTGGTCGCGCCGCCACCGTTAATGGGGTTGTACACGTCGCGGCGTCGATTCCATGGCTCACGGATTCCTCAGCAGTGAACACGAACTGAACAAGACCTCTGGCAGGTGCGACTCGAATGGCTTGTTGCAAATGTTCCTGAAACACCGTCACGTTGCGTTTGTCCATGACCTGATCTTGTCGGCCAGTGATGGTAAGAATATATGCTGGATCAAACGACCCACCATAGAGCAAACATATTCCGTGCTGAAGGGAAACGACTATGGAGCTCAAAGGACGGCCATAGCGCAATGCCAAGTGGTATGAAAGCTCATTCATGAAGAGATACTCATTTGTAATCTTCGCCATTGTTAGTCTCTCCAGGAGCCGGACAAGCGTCACATGGTCTACCTCGTTCTTGCTCTTACTTTGCTGGCAAACTTACCACTACGTTCGTCTTGACCTCGGCCGAGAGAACATATTCGTCACGTGCTTGAGAATTTCGAAAAAGATTGCTAGATGATACTCGGTGACTTGATCTAGATGAGCCGAGGGCTCTTGACTTGGCCAAGTTCGGCTTCCGTTGCGGACTAGAAGCACTGCAATTCACGGAGTGGCGCTGGTTCTCCGTGCTCTTAATTTCACCCTCAAATACAGGCTCAAGACTTGATCTCCGCACGTGTTTGCTATTGCGCTTGTCGGAGAATGAAACCTGCGGCGAGGGCGTACGGCGAGACGCATCATTGAAAGAGTGATTCGAAAAGAAGAGACCTTCAGCTGGAGATGGCGATCGTCGAGGGGAGAGATAATAATTGTCTGCCATTGTTTGTCAGCAAATCAACGGACCCTCATTTCCCGTGCTTGTGTGTTCACGGTTGAGAAGATAGCAACTTTGTTAAAAGAAAAAAAATAAACATCCGAATGGCCCGGCCGTTTTTCTTTATGCATTCCGAGGGTGATTTCGAGGATTGCGCTCGTATAGTCAGTCGTTGCTCAGATAATGCTGTGACACGAGGAACAGCTACGCAGACCAAGGTAGAGTAACGTCGTAAAGTCTCCCTCACATTCTACCTGCAGTGACAACTGAATCATACAAGCTTTGAATGGTGAGTGATAGGGAAAGGACTCAAGGTTGATGGTTCTTCATCGCAAGCTCTTGTATTCTATCCAATTTGAGACTACCTCGCTAGACTGGACTCCCTCGTGTTTTCCGAGCCATATATCACCGCACAGAATGGAGTTGATCTACAATCGCCCGGGCAGAGAAAACGCGCGAGTCCATGCTGAATATCTTGATTTTCGTTGATCATCATGTCGAGAGACGGTTTCGTGTAAAAAAAAAAAGAAAGGACAGGAAATTGAGACATACAAGACGAGATAGACCATGTGGGCAGTACCGAAGCTTCCGAACGAAAAAACAAATAAAAGAAAAACAAAAAAGGGGGGGGGGACAAAAAAAAACCTCAAAAAAAGAGAACAAAAAGTTCATTGGATAAGGTTATTACGAGATGATGCAAATAGCGCGCTGTTGTGCTACCGATCACGAAACTTTTACGTGCACGAGGTGGAATCCGAACTTCATGCGTTGAAATCCATTCGAAAAAGAAAGGTCAAAAAAAAAAAAGGGGAGCTTTGCGATCAAAAGTCGTCGAAAAAGAGGAACAGCAAATTGACACAAGGTTCCCGGGTCTAAACGAGTAAAAAGCAGAACGTTGAAATCAAAGAGGCCGAGTGGTCAAACACTGCCTTTTCACGTAGCAAGGCTTCCTTTTCCTGCCCTTCCTCTTTCTACTAGTCGGAAAATAAATAAATAAAATATCAAAAGATTCTCGAAACTGCAGAAGAAAAAAAATGTTCAAAGAAGCTTCGTGGGTTCCCGGTTCTACATCATATCATGACAAAGCAGCACTGCCGCCGCGGGATCGTACCATTCCGCCAATCTTTTTCTCAAGTACGACTTGGAAGCAAGCCGATGCAAGAACAATCAGCTCGAGTGGAACGAGAACAAGGGCAATGGCTAAAGCTGCTTGGCTCTCTTGACACAAGGTACCAAAGTAGGGACGAGTTGACATATGAATATTCTTCCAGCGACAAACCCAGCTCTGATACGTTTCGTCAATGGTTGATGCGTTGATGATGTAGAATAGTACCACGGCAACGAGAGAAGCAACAAAGGCAACAACGGGAACAGTCATGCTGACTGCGGAATGAAATGTCGATCGGCCTCGGATCTATACCAAGTTGACGGTCAGTTAAAGGGAGCCTAAGGGCGTTTCCTTAGTGTATTGGAGAAGACCAGACGGACCGATTGAGTGTTGCTTGCAAACAGTGACAAGGCGTTCATGGCCGTGACGATGCCGCCTCCAGCCATGAGAGCATGTGTTGGTCGTAGATCGAAGTTCTCGGGCCAGAGAGGCAGCATATAGTCGGCGGGCAGATGGGTGGCATTGTATACAGCCAAGGTATCGGCTGAGAGGCCCAAGGTGACTATACCGGCCGACAGCGCCAAAATAGTCACGGCCACGCGAATGCTGTGAACTGCACTTGCCAAGCGGACATTTGGGTGCGTCCGCAGCTCACGCTGGTCGCCTCCAAAGTCGGATGAGGAAGTTTCGTTTTTAAGACTCGACATTTTTTTTTTCTTTTTCTTCTTCTTGCTTGGTTCTGTATCGCGAGAAGCCGATGGCCGAATAAATGTTGAAACCGCGAAGCTAAAAAAAAACAAAGTAGGAATAAGAAACGGAATCTATCACAGCAAGAGAAACAAATCAATTCAAACAGGGTTCGCTCTTTCGTTGCATCTTGTTCCGAAGCAGCGAACTGGATAGATATTATAGTCTAGATCTTGGATCGCCTTCACTGGCCGCTGGAACTGAAGCCTGCTCAGCATGCAGGCGTCCTTGCATGAGAATTGGCAGCGACCACATCCAATGATGCCGTTGGATTCGTGGTCGGGTGACTCGTGAGTCGTAGTGACCACAGGATAGCCGCGCTGCGCCTCTGATGCTATCAACTCGTAGTCGTTGAAAATGGCTCTTCGCCTAAGATCTATCGGATTGGTGGATTGATTTGATTCGTTCAGCCACCTGGTCCTTCATGGGCGGTTAGCATCAGACCAGCCGACCAATCATGGGGCCTGCAAACCCCAACAAGCGCCAGGACAGCAAATGGGCACTTCTGAAAGCTGAATTCTGACCACGACAGGTGGTGAAGGTGCCGTCTTGTCGACGCCGGTGAACAAGCTTGAAGCCAGTCGTGCAACACGCCTGTGGTTTCCTGGTGCCAACACACGTGACCACAGCAGAACTGGACTTTTGGTCAACGACTGGCGCACAAATGCCGGCATGACGTCGACGCTCGAGGCTTTGGTTTGGTTTGCCGAATAAAGAGGCAGGCACGATGAGCAGTCAGACCGGTCCGGTCGCGGCTGACCAGTTGACCCTTGCATGCTTCCCAGCCAACACACACTAACATACCTACTTACCAACGCACCAGCATAGCAACACCAACACTCCATCACCCATCACACCATCACACCATCACTCCATCACACCAACATACATGCATGCCCCTGCTTGCCTGCTATTCCCATCATTTCCGCTCTCTCATAAGCCCGTCTTGCCACTCGTGTGCAACACCCGATGCTTTTCGGTCTCCGTACACGCTTGCACAGCAATTCGTGTTGTTTGTCTGCATCTGCATCAACGCCTATGCTTCTGGGCTCCAGAGTTCACTACCTACCTAGCTTGGCATGTCTTTCTCGGCTTTTTGGTCCCCATCATCTCTAGCGGGAGCTGGAGACTGGAGTCGAGTCGTACGGACTCGGAACAGTTGAACGAACGTGTCGCGGTACATGGCGTCAGGTCATCAGCCCGCTGGCATTGGACAACATGGTTTACATGGCAATATGCCGTCATCTCAAAGGGCTCAGAAGTCATGACCAGTCACGTCGGACAAGTCCCTGCTCGTGCTTCTGAGTCCTGAATCCTCAGTCCTAACTACCTCGCTCCCTAGGAGGTAGGTATGTACATACTGTGTACGTACGTACCTCGGCAGTGGGGTTTCCCAAGGTACCACCAGTTCGTCATGCTGAACGCTGACTCCACTCGTCTTGCAACTCTGCAGAATTAGTCGCCGAGGTGTTACTGCATATGGATATTTCAATTATTCGGGTCTGTATCATCAATCGAGTCCAATACTGCCGAATATACGTGCAAGAGTCACAGGTATAACACCTTCGGACTCACAGTGGCCTAACAAGGAGCACACCGAGTCTGGAAGTCATCACTTGCACTAGTCGCAGCTCGGGCTTGCTTAAGCCTCAAAAAACCATCCAAGCAAATTGGTTCGAGGCTGAACAGCAAATTCAGCATCGAGTTGATGCAAGCTATAATGCTTCGGATACGACACATCCCAAGTCACTGGACATATATCAGTAATACCAGATATAGGGTCTTCCCGAATGACTCTCTTCCGACCCAAACTTCACCCCCCCCCCCCCCCCCCCCCCCCCCCTGGAAACGGAAATGCAGCCTCGAAAAAATCGAGAGCAGCTAGCCCGATTGAAGACACGAATACTGTCTGATGCGGTCTGTCTGGCCCTCCAATAAAGCCACCAGACTACAAGAAACTTTGAGCCTCGAAGGCTGATTTTTGATGTTACACGTATTAGGTATTGTGAATGGTCTGAGAGGAGAGGGAGCCGGACCAGAACGAACTAGGATAGGTGAAGAGCTCTCTCCGGGCTGCTCCTGCCGTCTAAAGCCACCGATGCCACCACAGCAACTTGAGCGTCTGGTCCAATAGCCTGGGAATAAACCCTTGAGCGCTCTGGTTGGGCCATCTCATCTGGCCAATCCAAGCTCGTTCTGGTCCCGCCCACCCCGCAACCGCCCTTCCTGTCGACCCAGTCGATCCAACTTCGTGCCAACTTCCAACTTCCAAGCCGAGGATTTGATGGCTGGTGGAAGCATCAGCTGATCACTTTGGCCGTCGTTATTTCTGCCCGTCCCATCTCTTTCTTCTGGACGAGCCAACGCCCCTTATTATTGTCAAGCCAGACTTTAGACCGAATCTGTTCGGGGCGCCCGTCTCATCGCCAACGGATCAGTTTAGGTCCTTGGTCTGGTCGGTTGGTTGTCTGATAGTGCTCGACTTGCTTTCACCCGCCCCGTCCTCGGTCGTGTGCCAAGTCGTTCTGGGCTTTCAAAGGGCGCCGGACAGGCATTCACTAAGCACCGATAGAGTTTTTTTTTTCCGGGGAAGCGGCTCGTCCGCATGCACGCCTCGCATGATATAGTGGTGAGTGGGCGAGTGTGGGAGAGAACGAAACTCGTTGAATGAACTCATGTGGTGCCTCACCATCAGACAAAACAAAGCATGGGCTGTTTTGTCCCATTTCTAATAAGTAGGTATGTGCCGATTCTACAGAAGTGTAGGTAGGTAGGCAGTAACTAGTTGGTCTGGTAGCATCGAGCAGCAGACACCTGCAGTGTGTGCGGAGCAGTGCGTCATAACCATCGTCAA
This sequence comes from Claviceps maximensis, assembly GCA_018360255.1. NCBI lineage: Eukaryota > Fungi > Ascomycota > Sordariomycetes > Hypocreales > Clavicipitaceae > Claviceps > Claviceps maximensis. The sequence continues at coordinate 40,063 of SRPZ01000195.1, forward strand.
CACCTCATCATCTTCTTTGTGCCTTCTCGTGAGGTCAATGGGTGCTGGAGTGGTAGGCTTTTGTTAGCAAGAGCGACGACAATCTTCTGGCGTCATCATCGTCACCTGTGTCGGCCCATCGATGTGCGGGCTCTCAAGGTGCGCAGGGTGTCAGGGAGCGTTGGCAAGGAGGATGGGCGGCAGGGTCGACAGTTGTGAATGATGAATTGTGATTTGCGAACTAGGAAAAAAGGAAAAGGAAAAAACACACACATCAGACGCTGGTTTTGTCTGATCGTCTGGTCTGGGTGTCGCGCCGATCTCGTTTGTTGGTGGCACCCAAGCCACGAGTTTATGGGCAGGTGACATAGTACAATGTCGTTGAGAGTCCCGAACTCTGTCCAGCCAGGCGTCGACTGGCGTCAAATCAGATTGACCAGGCCAGATCAGACCACTTCCTCCGGGTCTGGAATTCCAGCGGCTGCCCAAGAGTGTGTTCTAACGTGATGTGATGGCTAGGTTGTCCAGAGACTCTGGATTCACGGCTGATCAATATCGTCAAACGACTGCACGTTCCTTCGTCTCAGACACCCTTGAGACCTCGACAAGGACTGCAGGGACGACGCATCAATTAATGTGTGAACGTTTGCCCACAGCGGCACACTGTACGAACTAACATGCAAGACTGGGTGGTATATCATACAATGCGGTTCATGAGCTTCGCACGCGGTTGTGTTACGGCACATGGCATGTCCCATTCCTGCCCCGTACAAGGGTTGAAAAAAGGTAGTAGAAAAGAGGTCTTGAGGGGTTTAGCTAGTATCGTCCATCTGTGCCCACAGCCGTGCCATAATAGGGGATGCCGAGTTACCAAAAGAGAGCATACACGACGGGTTGGTCCTCCTTATGAGGGAGCTTAAAGACGTCCACATAGCAGGAAGATGTTGAGGTGTTTTATCATGACGAGTACCCTGGGCCATATAGTATCGGTAACCCATACCCAGAAGCAGAGAGTGTGGAGCAATGCAGGATAACAATAACACAGTACGCGAAGCGATAAGAGTATTAAGTGACGGCGAGCAATAGCAATATAGAGCATATAGAACATCAAAGAGAATAAAATAACCTTGAATTATATTTGAAAATAATACCAAAGAACATTAATTCACGCAATCTTACGTACTAGATACCGCCCGCAGGTCGTCCGCATTCATGCAGCACGAAATGAGAAGCGATGCGGGATAAGATGTTATAAACGAGGACCGCGCAAGTTTACACACTCAGGTGCTCATGCTCACGTATCATGGTGAAAGTTGTTCTTCATCTGTCAAAGGTATGAGTTTATCATCTTGCAGGTTTTTGTTTTTCTCGGGCAAGAGGGTGCATTTGAAGACTTGCCAGCCTTTTCTTTGTCAAGACAAGACGGTGAAAGGCCAGAGTTTTGGACGATTTCGATTCAAGTCATCATCATGTCCGTCGTCGACGACACAACCAAAAACCGCCTTCAAGGTGGACTACTCCAACACCCAAGTCACCGACGCCTGGCGCACCAAGCGCCTGGAATTCATCAAGATTGACGCGTCCAACGAGAGCATCATGGAATTTCTGCCGCAAATCGAGCAGGACCCCGTCGTGCTGGCTCTGGCATCCAGGGGGTTGATGGTGCCGCAGGGCGACAAGGACATGAGGGCCCAGCTGGAGGCGTGGAGCAATGCTCTCCTCGGAGTCGCCATCTGTCTGCGCGAAGACGTGGGCGGCGGGGGACGAGAAGACGACGCCACGATGACGACCGAGACCAAGGACAATTCTGGCGGCGGCAGGACCAGGGAAAAAAGCAAACCCACCGTCGTGGGCATCATGTGCATGGGCTGGGGCGGCATCAATGCCCGCACGGCGCAGCATCGCACGGCGCAGATGGGCATGAAGATAAGCAAAGAGCACCAGCGCAAAGGCTACGGCCCAGAGGCCTTGACTTGGATGGTCGACTGGGCCTTTACGCATGCTGGTCTGCACACGGTGAGCCTGACCGTCGCGAGCTTCCACCGCAGCGGCATCCATCTCTACCGGAACATGGGCTTCAGGTACGAAGGCACGAGGAAGGAGACCATCTTTCTCAACCGGGCCTGGCACGACGAGCTGAACTTTGGCATGACGGAGCAGGAGTGGGAGGCGCTGAGGGCGGCAAACCGTTGGCCTTGGCCCGCGCCGGCGACGACCGGATATCGTCCTCGTCTCTGAACGCTCTTTTCATCTTGACCAGGCTCTCATTCCGAGTGTTGCCGTTCTCTGGCAGCAACTGTATGGACATGTATGGATGGATGTACGGGCTGATGGATGTATACACATACAATGGGATGACAGAAATTTTCGCATTTTCAAAAGTATCTCGATTCTTTTTATTTAATTCACCCAAGAGAGACTCTAATAAAAAAGTTAGTATAGAAATCAAAATTAATTGAGAAGAATATAGAGCTAGAATATACTATATTATATATATATGTGTTATTTATCTATATATATAGAAGTAGACTAGTTCAATCGGATAAATTTGAGACATCTTCAAAAATGCGAAAATTTCTATCATCCCATTTGTATGTACACTTGCAACATGTTTTCTCTGCTATATTATCACTGCTGAATACTGCGCTTCTCGGTCCAATTCTTCGGGCCGTTTTATTTTCTTGCTCCGTTTTTGCTCTGTTTCCCACTGCAATTTTTTTTTTTTTTTTTTTTACACTGATTTCACATGGACAAACATCCAGCGCTGTGGCCCAGGTCGTCGGTCTGGCGCGCATCTTCAGCAGCCGCACGTCCTGGAGAGTACCTATTCTCCAGGACGTGCGGCTGCTAAAGGCATAGGCAGTGGTACCGATACCTCATCTCGCACTAATCTGGCCAATCACCACCCAACAGTCCCCTGTGATGCTGTCTGGTCCAGCGCCACGCACCACCAGACGGCATGTGCTCGGCGGCCCGCACATCGGCCTGTAGCCTGCTCACGCACATGCAGCGCCGGGCCAGACCAGGCCAGGCCAGACCAGACCAGACGTCACACGCTTGACGCGACGCATCACTCATTCACATTCCGCCTAGTCCATCACCACGTCACTCCTTTTCCACCTCGTCCATCTCGTCCATCGCATCCATCTCGTGCACTCCCTCCCTGCGCCTCAATCTCCCGTGCCGGGCCGTTCGCTGGCCGTCCCGCCTATTTTCGAAGCATCCATCCATCCTTGGTCATTCATCGCAACCTCAATCTCCGCAAAGCAAGCGTGTTCTTTTCCATCCGCCCCGACTGCAATGGCCTAGAATCCTATATTACCATCACCTCCCCCCCTTCCCCCGTCACACAACATGCCCCGCGACCGCCCCCCTACCACCGGCTACGAACGCCTTACTCAAGCCGACCTCAGCGACTCCGACGATGATCTCGCCCAATCTTCAGCCTCATTACAGCCCGTCTCGGGGTCGCGCTCCGCACTCATCACCCAGCAACCAAAGCATCGTTCAGGTTTCGCCAGCCCCAAAGCTCACAACCAGCGCCCCAGGCATCACAAACGCGGAGAAAGCTCTGGGGGCGTAGACATCAAAGCCATCAATGCTCGATTGGAACGATGGGCCGATGAGATAGCCTCCAAGTTTAAACGCTCAAAGGGGAAAAACATCTCGGGCGAAGAGGAACGACTCGAGATTCATCACTCCGTCTTTCAGCCTCCAGAAGGCGTGAGGCCTGTCACGGCCGAGTCCCTCGCAGAACACCACCCGGGCACCATGACACGGGCCGAATTCGAAAACATCGTCGACAGTGTGCGCGTTGCCATACGGCAGGAAATCCATCCAAGCATGATCTCGCAGGGTAGCTCGGGGAGCTATTTTGCAAGAGATCCCGATGGCAAGATTGTTGGCGTGTTTAAACCAAAAGACGAGGAACCTTACGCCGCGGGCAATCCCAAGTGGAATAAATGGATTCACAGAAATCTCTTCCCATGCTGTTTTGGCCGAGCCTGGTAAGCTTTGACAGGCCCAGTTTTACTATCTCAACTGTCTCTCTCTTTCTCTCTCTCTCTCTCTCCTTTTTTTTCTTTTCTTTTTCTTTTTTTTTTTACGAAAAATCACACCCATATACTAATTGTCTTCCTCTCACTTCTTTTCAGTCTTATTCCAAACTTGTCGTACGTCAGTGAAGCTGCGGCCTACGTACTCGACCATCAGCTTCGCACCAATTTGGTTCCTTACACAGACGTCGTCTGGCTATCGTCGAAATCATTTCACTACCCCTTCTGGGACCGACGCAGCTTCCATAGAAAGAAGAAACAATTGCCCCCCAAGCCTGGAAGTTTTCAGGTCTTTTTGAGAGGCTTCAAAGATGCAAACGTCTTCCTGCGTGAGCATCCCTGGCCAGATCAGTACTGGTCCGGCTTTCGAGCCAACGACAGTCATCGAAGCCGTAAAAGGCGATGGACTGAGAGCTGCCGTCCGTCCACGTCTGAATCGCCAGAAGATGGCGATTCAAGCGATGACGAAGCGTCGCAGGCCGCCGAGGACACGACTGGACCTCCGCGGTTTGTCTGGACCGAACCGATCAAGCAATCATTTCGGGAGGAGCTCGAGAAGCTTGTCATTCTAGACTATATCATGAGGAACACCGACCGCGGTCTGGATAATTGGATGATCAAGGTCGACTGGGAAGCCGGAAAAGTATCTGTGGTGTCCGATCCTGTCCAGCTGGACATGAAGACATCCGAGTACGATGGCGAAAACGAAACCGAAAGCAACGGGCCAAGACCTGTGCAGCCAGAGCAGATGCCCCAGTCTGTAACACGAGCATCGTACCCCTACAGGAGTCAGAGGCCTATGAATGCGTCATCAAGCAAGGTCTCATCACAGGGACCCGCCATCTCTGTGGGGGCCATTGACAACTCGTTGTCATGGCCATGGAAGCATCCTGATGCTTGGCGAAGGTACGTTTTTTGGAATCAGGCATGCTCAGTAAAAATGCCGCCATGCCGAACATGGACGAAGTTGCTCGGGTTTGTTGCCATGCTAACAAAACTTATGTGCCAAGCTTCCCGTTTGGTTGGCTGTTCCTCCCGGTCGATCTGATTGGCCGACCCTTTTCCCAGAAGACCAGAGATCACTTTTTACCCCTGCTCACATCAACTGCTTGGTGGGCGCAGACGCAAATGGCCCTCAAGAGGGTCTTCCAGGCCGACGAGGATTTCCAAGAGCGCATGTTTGCCAAGCAAATTGCCGTCATGAAGGGCCAAGCATGGAACGTGGTAGAGGCGTTGAAAACTCCAGACCATGGGCCTCTCGAACTGACGAGAAGAGCCAAGGTGTGTGTGTGGGACGATCTGGTCGACGTTCCTGTTGCGGTACCCATGCGAGCGACGTCGTCGGAGCTGCGCCGAGATACGATTCTGGGGAAGAATTCCATGGATGAAGCCGATATCGCCAGTTCTGCCGCCGCCACGGCTTCTGCCGCCGCTGCAGCCACCACACAAGATACGGACCTTCTTGGCCTGCAGACAGCGCCGGTAGACATGCCCCGATCATCGCGCTTTGACGAGGTGTCGAGTTCCAGTCCCGAAGAAGACGACGGTGCGCGCTCCCGTTCTCGCCCCCCCAACGAGAGTCGATTGATCAACGGTCAAGAAGGCAAAGTCTTGAGCAATGGTGCCGCGGCGTCACGCACCACACAACTCCCCAGTGTGTACGAAGCCGCTCGTCACGGACCGCGCCAGCAACGGCGGTACTCGTTTGCGTCTCCAGGAGCCACACGGCAGCAGAACAACCACAGTATCACCCAACAGCTCCATGGCGACCTGCAAGATGTGTACGACGGCGACGACGATCTCGAGGGGGATCTGGGCTATGCGGCCGCCGAGGGACAGATGGGCAACCGACGAAAAGTCATTGTGGAGCGGCTTGAGGCAGTCAAGAGTAGAAATCCTGTCTTTACCTGGTGCTAAGCTAGCAATGTGCTTCTGCTCGTTTTTTTTAGGTTTTTTTTTAGGTTTTACTTTGGGTTTTACTTTTTACTTTTTCTCTTTCCTCTTGTTTATCCAGCGCATCAAGGCAGCGCCGCGCATCAAGGCAGCGCCGCGCATGACATGACCTGGGATTCTTTGCCTGGGACGACTTGTCAGCCAGGATACAACAAGTGTCGTGTTGCACACAAGACGTATACGGATGTTATGTATGTTTTGCATCGACCGTGCTGCCATTGAGAAAGCAAGTCTATCATTATGTGTGCACGCTGCGTTAATTGAGGCCACTTATGAGGGGTAAACTGCAAAAGAAGACGAAGTAAAAGGCGAAATGAAAACAAGAAGAACCATTTAATATAGTATATAAATTAAACGATAAAATAAAGTATAAATACAGTATAAAATTAAGTATTAAGATAAGTATAAAGTAAAATATTTTATAAAACTAAGATATAATAGAAGATAGGACATAAACATAAGAAATTAAAACATAAAATCGAAAATAAAATACATAAAACCCAAGATAAGAAACAATAACATCACACAGCCCTGGATCTACCCTCCCCAACGCCATGGCAATCGCGCTTCTCCGGCAAAAGATGCACGCACATCCTCCTAACATGCTACCATACCTGCCGGTACACACCTCCGCCTTGTCTGGATCGGCAGTGGAAGTCGCGCAGCTGCAGGACTGTGTATGTATCGGTGCACGCGTACTGTTCCCCGTTCCGGAAGCGTTTCATGTCCGGGATATTTCTCTTTTTCTCTTCTTTTTTCTCTTTCCTTCTTTTCTCCCCCCTTTTTTAAAAATTGTTTTTTTTAAAAGAAGACTTTTTAGTACGAGGCACGGGCTCTACGCTGGTAATAACGGATAATTAGTTATTTTTCAATTGATAATTAAGTCTATGCTTAAAGGGTAGAGTTATTTATATTAAATAGAATAAAGAGAAAAGATTTTTGTTCTTTTTTTTTATCATGATCATTATTTTATTTTCCCTGTTTCTTTAACCAGAAAGTACTAGTATCACCATACCTACAGCCCACCCCCGCCCTGGTGACAAAAAGGCAGACAGCCCGCGATAAGTCATGTGAGATGTTGCATTCTACGAGGGCTTCTAGCGGCGTCATAACAGTTGATTTCAACAAAAAAATACACATCTGTCAGTAGCTATGACCAGGATCCGGGATGGCGAGCATAGACGTAGGTACCCGGTGCATGCATGCAGCACTCGATAGATCGACGTTGCGGAGAGTATGCCAGGGACGAGAGAAAGCAAGAGGCACAGCCCGTCCTTGCCAGTCCTTTTCTGCTTGCCATATGTGCGTACCTGGAGGGACGTAATTGACACAAATCTTGTCGTGTGCATATATATCCATCCTTCTCCAGACAACTGAGCACTGCCTCCACGATAAAGTGCAACTGCCCGACGTGCTGGGTCGGCAAGACCCTGGTTGGCCAGAGAGCAGGGGGTCGACACTTGAGCGAGACGGATGAGCCGAGCCAGGAATCCCAGCATCGTCACTCGCTCGTGGCTCGTGCCGCGCCGCCCCGTCGTGGAGACGACACGAGTCGAGAGGGGTGCGGAGGGGGCGGCGCGAGTCAAACCAAGCATTGCGTAGCGTGGCAAGAGCAAGGCGGAAGGGTCAAAAAAAAGAAGAGGGAAAATTTTCTCGTTTGCAAAATTGCCCTTTCGCACACAACTGCATGTTGTATGCACCGCCATACCGGAGAGAGCATGTGCCAGTTGTTGCCTTTGCGGCATCGCAGGACAGGCCAGACACTTTCCAAGCCTCTTCTACCGTCTCGTTTGATTCCTCTTCGAACCGACACCCCTTCGTTCTTTTCTGCATCATCTCACCCGACGTCTCCAAGACAGACTCGGGGAGTGCGGAGTGCCGTCCGATGAGCCGGCAGCATGTTGCTCTCGATTTTGATTCCGTGGCCGTTGGACAGGCTACAGCCCAGCCTTGTGCTCTTGACCCTCCCGTAACTCTGCAGAAATGCATTCAACGTCTGGATAGTTCCCTACTTTTGCGTTCTGCTCGTCTATGCCTTTTCATTATTTGATCCCGTGTTCGGCTATCGCATGAGCGACGCCCCTCGACAAAACACACATTTCCACTCAGGAAGCAGGGAATAGCTTGGACCATGTTTCTGCATGCCAATCCGGTCCCAGTGATGCGCAATCTAGTCGTAGGTCTTGGCAAGTATACATAATCCCAATGGTCTGCCGATTTTGAATGCCCCAGACAAGAGCTTGTGTTGGCCTGGTCCGCCGACGTTGTTACTATACTTTGCGCCATCTCGACCCATCTCCGCCTTGAATCTTGCCAGTCCAGACGTCCCGGTGAATAGCCGCCTTGTCGGCGTAGCCAGGATCTGTTATTAGTGCGTAAAAGAAAAAGAAAAAGACTGCGCTAGAAACTTCATCACCTGCCTTATTCCTTGTGGAGCACGACCTTTCGCTCCCCTCCCTTGTCTTGTTCGGAAACACCTACTCTCAGATCACAGCCATGACCGCCAGGGTCACATCCAGACTCTTTTCAATCCTTGATCTTAATAGCTGAGTGCTAAGACACGCAACTTCTGATACATGCCTGTTCCGACGGGGTTTTGATTTTTGGAAAATTCAGGGCTCCCCGCTCCTCTCATGTCTGACAGCCACTTGTTGCCTTCATATGTGCACGGTAAAGTCGTGAACATTGAGTCGAGAGCTAGACAAATCGCACAAGGGAGAGCGTCCTTTCTTCAGAACCCGAAACAAAGCCGTGTGGCAGGGTAGCTTCAAAAATAGAATACTTGCGTATGTCTCAAACGCACTTGAATTGCATGACATTTGTGTTCTTCGGGCTTCGTGACTATCGACCCTTCTTTCCAATATAGAGGCATGGGGGTGCCCACTCCCTTTTCGGGCCTCGAATGGTTAACTGTGGCTTTAGCCATCATATAGCTATGCAAGGCCTTGGGTCTAATAGACACTCGGAAATCAAACACTCGTTATTTGCAGGGGTTTCAGCTGGCAACCTGTCGAGATGTACTGTACGATGCTACCACAGGCAAGCAAGTGCAGTACGCCCACAGACGGGAACATTTGTGAACAAGTCCCCCCTCCCAAGTCCTTGGTATTCCATGCAACAGCGGCTAGGTGATTCCATAAACGGGCCGTCCGCTCCTTAGCAGCTCCTCGTACGGCGGCACCGCTCCGTACGCCTGTCTGCTGAAGGGGGGCGCGTTGTAGTGTTGGTGGCTCCTCGCGCCAATCCTTGTTCGCACTCACTTCCCCGTTGCTGACCGCTCTGTATTCTGATATCGAAAAAGTTGGAGAGAGACTCGTTGAAGAGGAATTCGGCCGTTTGACAGCACGAGCTTGGCATCGAAGAGAATTTTCAAGCGCGTATAGAGAAATGCCGAACGACTCTAAATCCATCAACTGTTTCATTCTGATACCGCCCTCGAAATGAGTCGCAGGATTCCGATCTCCGGTTATCATTTTTTAATATGGGATTCATTTGGGAACCAGCCGTTGTGTTGCAATAGCTGTCATGCATATGACCCCGTGTCTCCTGCCAAGCTCCCAAAGCTAGCGGATCCGAGGTGCGCTATACATAGATAGATAAGCGACTTGGTCCAGCATCTCCCTCCGCTATCAGGGCTGACACTGTGGTAAACTGGGGAAAAGTACAGGCACAGCACTGGACAGCAGAGACTTATCAGATGAAGTGACGGCCTAACAAGTTTAGCATTGGTTTGGGCCGCTCGATTGCCAAGCGATGAAAGCTTACCCCGTGCTGCATCTATCCATCCAGCCATTAAGCTTGCCACAGAGAACAGGTACACTTCTTGGACAAGGCGCCATGTCTGCTTTGAATCTCATATACTGTTGCGAAGGAGTGAGGTCTTGAGGTGAAGAGGTAGGGTAGGTCGAACGCCTCGTATCCTGCTTCTGTCGAGCTTGAAAAGGAAGGGAAGGTTTCTTCCTCATGCTGGAGGGCGAGGCACGTGGACCACCGCGGCTTGCCCTTTCGTCTGTTGCAAAACCAACCAGCCTGACTGATTTGTTGGGAAGTGCCTAGCAAGGAACCTACAACCTCCGCACGAGGAAGTCATTTGTTAACTCGCGATTTCTTGCCCGATTCGCCCACCAGTGCTGTTGAACTACCAATAAGTATTGTGAAAAGAACCGTATCCGCTCCTTCGGGTCAGGACTCACGAACATCGGTTCCGTTCGATACAGGAAGAAAAATGTGCGGCGAGTTCCATGTGTGATCACTTGATAGCTTCGAGTGTTTTTTTTTTCTTTATAAAACTGATCAACATAAGGGATGATGATACTGCCCCTCTGGCTGACGACCTCAAGGAGACGATTGAGCACCACGGTCGAATCTTTCAGAAGTACGCAGTGACAAAAGGCATATATTTCTGTCCGATCGACGAGGTAGGTGACACGAATGTTCCTCGCTTGTTGTGCACGATGCATTACGACTAAGCACCGAAGCAAAGCGCGAGATAAAACGACTCGGGTTGATGCATAGAATCATAAAAATAGCGATGGAGAACAGACTTATCAGGGCCCCGATTACATTACCCAGACGAGTGCTCGATTGCGGGTTTGGGGCAGGTCACTGGGCTATTGATATCGCAAAGCAGTTTCCAAAGTCGGAGGTATGTCAACTGCGAGAGACATCTGCCATGCAAGCAACTACTCATGGCTCAGAAATCTGAGTCTTGAGCGATCACTATACACGGCGCGACACCTCGAAAGGCGACGACTTTCCCAGTGGCCGAGGCTAAGAGCTAATATTTTCCCGAAATAGGTCACCGGAATCGACATCAGCCCTCACATGATACCAGAAGACCTACCAGATAACGTTGACTTGCAGGTAGATGACCTGAATCTCAGGTTAGCGTCAGGAAGTTTATATATGTATCGAGGAAATTCTAATTTGCTGAGAATTGCATTAGCTTCACGTTCCCCTCGGCACACTTTGACCTGGTGCACAGCCAGATGGTGAGTGGTGGCATCGACAAAGGCCGATGGGAAGGATATGTCAAAGATATTTTTCGCGTCTTGCGGCCAGGAGGATGGTGTCAGATGACAGAGTTATACCTCAATTCTCAGTCAAACAATGGAACGTTAAATAAAGGCAAGAACAAAAACCCACGAGTACTTGAGAGATTCTTATATTGCAAGCTGACGTTTTGACCAAAAAAAAAAGCACATTCCTTGTCGATGTGGTCGCAATGCTATCACGCATGCCTGGACCGCCGTAAAGATCCTCGAGCAGCGCTGCGACTTGAACATCGAATGATAGCGGCAGGCTTCACGGATATCCAACTTGATATGATAGTGTTGCCCATGAGTCCTTGGGCGACTAGTATGTCTGCATGCCTGACCTGGACACCCAGCACGATGGCTTGACAGCACTGACGACATTTGTTTCTATTCTAGACGAATACATTCGAAAGATTGGTGAAGTAAACTTGGAACATGTTCCAGAGTTGCTAGAGTCGTTGATTTGCTATCCCATGACTCAGATTGCCAGGTGAGGGAGTCTGCGTGGGATTTGCCAATTCCGGTGCCCTTTTATCAGATGGCGAGCTCACGGAAGATCAATACAGTGTACCTCCTTTTTTCGTTGATAATCTCTGCAATAACGCAATTGAGGAAGCAAAGAATGTTACGTACAAGGTAGGAAGATCCTGAAATGTTTCTGACAATATTCTGACGCGTGCTGGCTAAAACCCCGTTTCAAAAGGCCTACTTTGCACTGTAAGTATCTGGAAGAGATAATCTATCAAAGCCAAACCGGATTAAGCTCACTTCGGTGGTCAGATACGTTTGCGTCGGGAAAAAACCGATGCGATGAGAGGTCTGGCAGGAAATGCGCGAATGCTGTGGCTGGAAAGGTTACATACATGTATATGGTGGTACGGGACCTTGTTTGAAGCCAGAACTGTGCCGTGGCTCTTTGACAGGTGGCAGGTGGCAGGTGGCAGTTGGCAGTTGACGGTTGACGGTTGACGGTTGACGGTTGACGGTTGACGGTTGACGGTTGGCGCTTGGAAGTCCGCAGTCGGCTGTTTGTGCTCGACTTGATGTCTCCTGCCTGTCTAAGACAAGGGTGATGACAAGATTGCCAACGGGAGTTGTCGGAGCTTATAAGGTGACTTTTTTTTGGATTTTTTTTTGAAGAAAAACAACAAGCAAACGAAAGACAATTCAAGTTCAATGTGCTCCCTGAGTTGTTGGTGCTGGCAGCTGTCAATGATGACGAAGATGTCTGGTCTGGTGGGATGAGGTTTTTTGAGAATGAAGCAAAAAAAGCAGCTGTGATGATGAAAATCGCTTTGCTATGTTTGAGCAATTGATGGAAATGACGATACTGCTAGGTGGCTACGTGCCTTCGTGCCTAGGAGCTGGTGCTATCCAGACCAAGGCACTATGAATCCGCAGGAGGTCTGGCATAACGAGCTGGAAGGTTGTACTGTTATACAGTGGGTTGTAGGTAATTCCGAAACTTTTTACACCAAAATTGTATGGCGAAATGTTCGGAATTACCTGGAGTCACTATACGTTGTACTCCAATCCGCTTGTAGTAGTGGAGCTATGCTAGCTAGCACCGCCGGTGTGCCAACCACGAAAAGATTCCATATGCAGTCCCTTTTCCAACGGAGACAAACACCAGACATCTCAGACTGCACATCACACCACACCAGAATCCTGATGAACCCAATCGCGAAACTATCCATGGCGGCGAAGCCAACCACGCTGGTGCTGTCGGCCCTGCGCACGTCGCCGCGCAGCCGCATCCCACGCGCGTCGCTGCGTCTGCCCTCTGCACTCATGCAGCCAGCTCCACGATGCTATTCCACCACCACCGAAGACGCTCCCCCGCCGTTCCTGCAGAAGATCAAGGCCGATCTCAAAACAGCCATGCGAGCCAAGGACGCACCGCGCCTAGCTGTCGTGCGCGCCATCCTGTCCGCCAACCTCAATGCCTCCAAGACAGCCAGCCCTGTCCGGACCGACGTCCAACTCGTTGCCCTGATACGACGGATTCAAAAGAGCGCACAGGATGCCGTGGCAGACGCAGAGGCCGCCGGCCGCACCGATCTGGTCGACAAGGAAAACGACCAGCTTCGCATCCTGGATGAGTACCTCGCTGGGAGCGGTGTTCAGACTCTGGGCGAGGCCGAGCTCAAGACGTTGATACAGGATGCCATTGAGGCTTCCAAGACTGCTGGCACGGCGACCAAATCCCTCATGGGGGATGTGATGAAGCGTCTGGCTGGTGCTCTGGAGGGAAAGGATGTGGATAGGAAGGCTGTGGCGAGCATGGTCAAGGAGCTTGCTGGTCAATGATTTGTCGCGGTTGCTGTGCTGAACGGTGGGTACTGAGATGCCGAGCAGACCTCATCGAGCAGGACGAGAAGCGTACTCGGCGGCATTGAGCGCTTTGAGGCGTACCATATTTTCTCCCCTCTCCGCGATTCCGCCTTGGCGAATGGCGGTTCATGGACGCTTCACGGGCTTGAACAGTGTTGCTATTCAGAAACAGTTTCCGCTACCGTGCCAGCTGCGTACCTACTAGGCAGGTGGGTAGGCAGGGCTGGGTCCGTGTATGATGACTTGTATTTGTATTTGTATTTGTATTTTTTTTTAAAAAAAAAAAGAAAAGCATGTATTAATGGCAGGACCACTCACTCTTCATAAGCTAGACTATCTACCCTCGTGCAACATTCGGCTGAGAGGGGGAGAGCCGACACGACACGAGGTTCGGGTTATGTTGCCGGTGACTAGCCCGAGCCAGCTTGCCACGTCCCGTTGGGTAGAAATCCCGCTTGTGTGAAGCATACACTGTTGAGCCTACACCATCTTGAGAGCAATATGTTGACATGAATTGGATCTGTCCTTTATCTCCCGTCTCTCTTGCACTCTGGAAAGAAATCCAGAGCTCAGAGCACGGTCATGGTACCAGAGATGCGTCTCTTGCAAAATTGGGGGAGGCCATCACGCTCGCACAGACGCTGATGTGCAATTATAGGCAGGCGGGAAATAGATTTAGCCACTGTTGCGCAAACAAGAACAGGACGCGTCTGGCCTCACTGTAAATAGTCTGGGGTCCGAAGAGAAAAAGTGGACGTCTATTCTGCTTTTTCTCCGTCTAAAAGAAAAAGCATGTACATTTGTATGCATGCGGGCTATATATTGGACGAAGGGGCTTGTTTTTCTTTTTTCTTTTTTCTTTTCTTTTTTTTTTTTTGCAAGGAAGGTCTTCTT
>SRPZ01000196.1:0-53747 GCA_018360255.1 Claviceps maximensis
TTCTTTTCTTTTCTTTTCTTTTCTTTTCTTTTCTTTTCTTTTCTTTTCTTTTCTTTTCTTTTCTTTTCTTTTCTTTTCTTTTCTTTTCTTTTCTTTTCTTTTTCTTTTCTTTTCTTTTCTTTTCTTTTTTTTCTTCTTTTTTCTTCTCTCTTCTTTTATTTCCTTTTTTTTCTTTTATTACGCCCCTACCCTGCCTTTGATACCTTTATTATTATCCCTTTTTTTTTTACCCTTATCTAATATATACGCTTCTCTGATTCATCAATTCATGAAGCCTTATTAGTGCTTATGTGCATATTCATGTATGTCCTGTAGTAAAAACTCCCACACTAAATTAGCCCATAGACAAGAAGCAGAGAAGAAGAAGAAGAAAAAGAAGAAACGCCACTTCACCATGCCGATCTACCTGGACCGATCTTGTTTCAGTAATGAGGCTAGCTCGGGCCGCGAATACAGGACTTGATAAACAAGTACCGAGGAGGTATTGATGGGTCCCTACGACATATTGCCTACTTGAAGTCCGGACTTGGCCTATTTCCCCGGATCAACCCAAGAGCGATCCCCACGGAAAATACTAAAAACCCCGAAAGCTATTTTGGCTTGCCGGGAATGGATAGATGGCCGTGGAGCTTTCTCCGGCGTCCATTTGTCTGGGCCAACTGCTTCAAAATGGTCTGGTTTTTCGGGTCAGTGGTGGTCGGCCAAGAGTTTCGTCCATGATACACGCGGCAAAGGGGGGGGAAAAAAGTAAAAACAAAATTGAAGAAAAAGAAAAAAAAAAGAAAAAAAAAAGCCCACACAAGTCGGAGACACTTCCGTCAAAATTCCCCTGCGATAACTCCCGCCAAAGCCTGGTCTTGGCTCGACCGCCTCCATCGGCGCCACCAGCCAACAACACGGCCTTGTTTCCGGCGATACATACATATGTAGGTATTTACATACATACAGTACATATGTGAGTTTGAGCAGAGGTAGGATGTGTACAGTGCACACCATTTACGCCCGAAAACCACAAGGGGAAAAGAAAAAGGAAAAAAAAAAAAAAACCCGGCAAACCCTGCATAGATTTCTTTTAGGAAAACGAACAAACACCGTGTTACTTTTCTTTTTGTCCATGTGCATTGTGCCATGTTATGCCCTGTTTTTTTTTTCTAATAAAATAATAATAGTAAGAAATAAACGAATTACGCGGCCGCGATAACCAAACTGTCGGGACGTGGCAGCCATTCACAGACCTGGTCTGGCGCGCATAACTGTGGTGAAGGCCACGAATGGTCCCGCCCCCCTATTTGAAAAATAGACGAATTATTTTGACTGGTCTAATATTTTTTTTTTATTTTTTTACTTTTTATTTTTTAGAAAGGAAAAGACAGAGCTGAGGCTGGTTGGTGCTTTGGATCGATGCAAAGTCTGATGCGCAAAGTGTTATGCGCTTGCCTGTTAAGCCCATGCCCAAGCTAGCATGTCTCGTCGATGAGCATCGTCGTTGGCAAAAAAAGAAAGAAAACATAAAAAAAAAAAGATCCCTGCCCGGGATATCACAAAATTGAACAGCAACGGACACCCCTCCCCCCCCCCCGCCCCTGCCTTTCTCGACGGTCTGATCCTTTTCGATAACATTGACAACAAAACATGCATCGTCGCGTCATCCATCATGTCGTCGATCCGTCAGGTCCAAAACGTAAAACCACTCCGCCCCGCTTGCCAGAATTCATACAGATGAATCAATTAAAAAAGAAAAAAGAAACAGAAAAAAGAAAATAGAAAAAAAAAAACGCCCGCACTAATCCCACATGACACCCCTCCCTTCCCCCCTTCCTCTATCACCCCCTCCCTCCTCGGGACACGTCCTCGCCTAGTCCGGCCTATCTGATCCACGCCATTCGCCGTCGAGCGCCGAACCGGTCAGCCGGTCCTAATGCAAAGAAGCCGGACGTGCCTGATTTGTTATATAGGATGCAAGACGAAGCGGCAGGACATGACACGACGAAAAAAAAAGAAGGAAAGGATAAGAAAAAAAAAGTAGTAGTACTACAGAGACGCCTTGCAGCTCCCCTATCCCGTCGTGTTATTTATTCAACCTCGGAGAAAGGGTGGGGAATATAAATATTTTCAATGAAAAAAAAAAAGGAAATGCAAAGGAAAATAAAAATAAAGAAACATAAACATACACGCTCTTAACCCCGCATTGCGCCGTTGGCCGTAACATGTGAGGTCTGGTGACATCTGGAAGCACAAAATGATGCACACTGGCCAGCCACCAGGCTGCTTCCTCCCCCACACGACCAGACCACAGATATAGAGCCTGGTTGGCAGTCAGTGGTATATTCCTGATTGTAGTCATGACGCGTGGCTTGTCTACGCCGTTCTTATCTCGCATAGTTGCTTCCAATCGGTTTCCTCGATGTGATGATTGAAGTGCCATCCCCCCGAAGCACCCCCCCTTTTTCTCCCCCTCAACAACCAGACGCCGTGTGAACGCGGGGTAAAAGCACCTGAGCAGGCTGGGGAAAGAGGGTCGGGTGGTTCGAGTCCTATTGATCGATCAATTACAAGAGTTTCATGTCTGGTACATAATGTATGTATGTACATGTGTAATTACCAGTCAGGTTGACATCACATGATAGGGGCGGCTAGAGAACGCTGTACCTTGGCAACGCTCACGGATGATTGATGACTGGAGAGATGAGAGGCGGGGTAGGTTGATGAAAGGCGCAATAGGTTGATGGTAGACGAAGTAGGGGGTAAGCATTCAGTCTCGTCAAGTCCAAAGGAAACACTGCCCTAATGCATCGCCGTCATATTCACCGCACCCGGAATCATGTCCACATCTTCACGTCAAACCCATGACAAAGACACAGGGTTACAGACCATGAACCTCGTTGTAGTTGTGTGGTATATTCTCGTGCGCCGCACCATTTGAAAGCATGCCATCTCTATTGCTCTATACCGCGTCGCCATCTTCGTGTTCCATCGGTCACGACCACAACCAAAATCCGTAGATGAGAAGGGCGAGCTGGAAAAGAATGGTATACTTAATCGATGAATAGCAAACCCCATTCATTATCGTCCTTTCGCTTCTCCTGCCACCACAATCCACATGTGTGCTGTTCGCCCTATATTGCGCTGCCTGATTAATGTCATCATTTCGTCCCACTTCATAGTCATGCCCATACAGATTGTCCGCTACCCTATCCCAGTTGTACCAAGAGAAACATCATATGAAAAGAAGAAGAGAAAAAAAAAAAAGAAAAAAAAAAGAAAAAAAAGAAGGAGCAAGGGGGCGGGGCACAGATAACAGAGTACCCATTTGGGAGAATAACAAGTGGAGAGGACAAACACATGGCAGCTTCATGCAGAGCCGACATCTGCAAATACTGATGCTTCGCCTATAATAAACAAATCACGCATGCGAGAGAATCGTCAAGCCCACGTGACCAAGAAAGAAACGCCAAGGAACATAACGTCAACCGAATGAGCACGCATGATACAAGAAAAAAAATATAAAAAGAGAGATATACCAAGGACAGCATCGACTGCCACAATATCGTTTCTGTAAATCCCCGTGAAACGATTCAATGCCTCAACGGCGACGACCACACAGGCTAGTATTTCGCAGAATAACGGTGTGCTGAGGGCGAGGGCTGCATATCGTAACCACTGTTATGGCCGTATAAATCGTCCGCGTAGATGCCAGCTCGGCGCTCGTCCTCGGGCAAAAGTTCCTTGACCTCCCAATTGTTCATGCGTGTCCCGACGGAAAATTCCAAATCTTCTCTGGTGATGGAGTCCCAATACTGTAGAAGCTAGGTTAGCAAGAAATAGTCCAATGATTTTGTTCGTTATACTTGGATTTACGTCTTCTTGATACTCTTGAGCTTCAATTCCTGTTGAATCCTAGAATGGAACAATCGCTCATGGAGAGAGAAGAAGAAGAAGAAGAAGAAGAAGAGGAAACATGGAACAAGAGGGTTGCGGAAGAGTAGATCAAGTGTCATCGTACCTTGTACACCATCATGACGCCAAGCAAATTGCACACCGTGGCAAAGAAAAGTCCGTCCAAATAGTGGCTCAGTGCAGTACAGATCTTGCTACTGAATGCATAAAGGATCACTTGCCCCGCCACGAAGAAGAAGACACCAAAGGCAATATCTCCAAGCGGCCATCGGTCGTGCAAAGTTCTAGTAACCAAAAGAACCTGCATTCCTACGTAGATGAAAAGCTCAATGGCGTTGACAAGGTAGAGCACCACGAACAAGCCCACCGTATTCGTTGGGCTGAGACCAGCCCATCCCTTGAAGGTCGCAAGAGAAACAAGGAAGCTGACAACAAAGGCCACCAGGGAGCAGATGCGCATCATCCACACGGATAGGGGCGTGCCGTCCTCGTATAGTTGGAACCCAACAAAGCCATTGATAAGCAGGCATGTGATGAGGGCGCTGCTGAAACCATTTTGTATGCTGACAAAGTACGGAAACGGACCACTGGCCG
This sequence comes from Claviceps maximensis, assembly GCA_018360255.1. Taxonomy (NCBI): domain Eukaryota; kingdom Fungi; phylum Ascomycota; class Sordariomycetes; order Hypocreales; family Clavicipitaceae; genus Claviceps; species Claviceps maximensis. The sequence continues at coordinate 4,492 of SRPZ01000196.1, forward strand.
GTGGAACGACTCCTGCGTCAACGATCAACGAGATGAACGTCAATAGCATATATATGTAGAAGAATGACAGAATCTCCTTGCGGCCAACGGCCGTAAACTTGCTACGAACATGGAGAATCATCACAATCGTCATGACCAGTGCAACAATATGCATAGCAGATGCAGCGCCCTCAAAGATAACCGTGTTAGCCAGCGCAATGTTGCGAGCATAACAGTCCGGTTCTATCCCCACGTGATTCGTCGCAGCCAGTGTAGGTCCGACATTGGCACAGAGTGGAAGCGGTGTATTCTCACAAATGGAGGTGAAATCCCCGAATCCTGACATCTTCGACGGATAAAGCCGCGCGGGATACGAGTGAAGTTGTTCTGTCCAAGATCTGATAGCGGACAGAGCAGTAAAAATAGTGAGGGGAACGGAATTCCAAGAAAAAAAAAACCCCTTTTCTAATCCTTGCGGAGTTTCCCCTTCTTCCACAAAGTAGCAGAAACGTTTGAGGGCCAGATGATGTCAGCCTTTTTTTAAAGATAAAAAAAAATAAAGATTTTGTTTTTGGCTGATAAATGCTGACAAGTCTACACAACCCTCGTCCTTTTTGTCGTCTATCGTACTCCAGCACGTCGAGAGAGATCGCAGAAAGTGTACAGACGCTTTCCCAATCAGCCTGTCGTAATGATGCAAGAGGTGTGAATTGCGCTAAGCAGAAAATATAAAATTGAAAACGTATCCGAGGTTTCGCGGCCAGCAGCTGGGCTTATGTTTCGTGAAGGCCGAGGATCGAAAGTCGCTTCTTTCTTGACTTTAAACTGGCAAGTATTGAAGGATCAACGATATGATACGCTGGGTTCGTTGTTTCTTTGTTCCGAATGATTCGAACGAGTCGTCTCAGAGAGTCGCGGTGTGCTCTGAGAACACACAGACGATTGGCGACCGTCTGTTCGGTGGCCCGACGTCAAAACAAGAAAAAAAAGGGCCGGTTAATCGAATAAGAAGCCGAGACAGTCCAAGGTCCAAAGGTGCTTTTGCTGTGTTCTGCAGTGATGGGCCGGTCAACGAGGGAGATGTGAAGTTGAAGTCCAAGTAAAGCACACAGACACAGGCACCGCAGCATAAACAAGCCAGGCGCTTGGACTTGTCACTTGTTGGCACTGTCTTGTCCTGCTCCGGATACTGGCTTGTGGTTGGCTGGCAGTCGGTCTGCCTCTGCCACGCCAACGCTCCCTTCACTTCTTAACTTGCCCTGAGCCCACCAAGAAGCTACCCTTTTCAAGTGGCATTTTGCTAGCCTACCAACCATCCTGCCTACTCATCTACAGACATGTACATACAAAGCACTTCGCCTTGTGTCGCGGGATGTGGGCTTAGAAAAGTAGGTCTACGCTGTATGATGCCGGGCGTACATATGAGTCTACAAACGTATCTAGCCAATAAGTGTATGAAATGCGAAGTAGTTGATATTGTAACGTCCTGCTCCGTCAATCATCACATCGTCTTGTTAGGACTGTCGCATGGTTGTACAAAAAACGAGAATTCCCCGGAATATGCAGTTTGTTTTTGTGGATATCCTTGTGAACGGGTAATGTACATATATACAGGGCAGTTCAAAGAACCCCCCAAAAAAGTCGATGAGCCACTGTTCCGACAACGCCAACGCCCGTGTCCATGCTAGCCGAGCACCTTAACATGCTATCTTACACCACATAATATGATGTAATATCTAAAAAAAAAGTCATAAAATACATTGAGTTAATTAAGGTCATCGTAATATCATAGCAAGCCGTGGCAACCCATAACCCGAAATTAGAATCGAATTGATAGAAAAAAAATTTACAACCTCATGCTTCCGCTACCGGATAGCCACGTGTCAGGTTCAATCCACATGACGCACCGTGTTCCCCATGGTTCAAGGTTCATGACGCCATATTTTCTAGGATGGGTAATGTCCTTGCGACATGTCTTGAGGAGGCAAGTGCTGTTGTTGACCGCGGTTGTACACCAAAAACTCCGGCACAATGCCAGTTCGAAGGTCATATCGACGCCCAATTGGTTGATAGTGCATCTGGTTTGGTTGAACCGGGACCGAAATATGATACTGGTCTAGCGACGCAGATGGTGGGGGGTACAAGAGACGATTGACGTGACGGATGGGTTTGTAAGGACTGGCTCTGTGTTGCAAGTAAACACTCGGAGAATTAGAGATTGGTGTATGAAGCACGGGTGTGTGAGCAGCAGATGCTGGTCCAAACGACTCAACAAGGGGCGATGAGCCATAATTGGGCAGAAGCCTTCCGGGGCTGTGGTGCTTCGCCGGAGTTCCATAACCCATAGTTGTTTGTGCTGGCAGTGTTGCTATGGGATAAGACGCTGCTGCTGCTGATGGAATCGGTGCTAAAACTGAGGCTGTTGCAGTAACAGGAATACCTGATGATGGCTGTTGCACTCCGTGGGCGGTGGGACTGGGCTGATATTCCGTACACGCGCCTCGAGTGCCGGGCTGAAGCGGAGGCAGCGAGACCATTTGTTGTGTACTTGTGGCGTTGGTAGTTGTAAACAGATTTCCGCTCGATAGCTGTTGATTCGTCACGAGACTGAGATGCGGCACCGGCAGTCTGTGATTATCGCGAGACGCATTGTTCGATTTTGCACTTGGTACGGCTTGCAACACGTGAGACTCATAAACCGATTGGACGTGACGTTTTGGTGGATGTTCCGCCAAGTCCGTGTCAGGACTACGCTTCCGGCTCAAAGGCCGAGCGATCGACACTTTGCTAGCCAGTGGAGATGTTGCATTCGCAGGATAGACAAATCCGTGTTGTGATTGTCGTGAAGTAGGTGACAAGTTTGAATTCATCGAGGACGTCTGGGATTGAGGGCCAGTGGTGGTCGGCGACGGCACGGGGGAGTGCACAATTCGATGCGTAGGTGAATGCTTCAGAATAGGCGATGCCGCCAGTTTTGAAGCACGTTCATAGTACTCATGAAAGCTGGAGAGTTTCAAGATCCACTGATCCCACTCATCTTTCGATGCCAGTAGGTTATATCGCATGTTGCTCAGGAACTCAACTTCCATGACATGAATTTCTTGAACGGCGAAGCGGGATACTTCAGCCCATGTCTTGTTGGTGTAGGTGTTGTCATCGAGAACTATCAGAGGGAGAAGTTCCCCAATGAAGTTAGAAAGTTTATATACGCCAATTCAGTTTGGACTTGCAATCATGACCTACATTTATTTCCAAGCATTAAAGCCACTGTGAGCAATCGATATTCGCTGCCAGCCCGGCCCTTGATTTGCGGCGTGGACATTTTCAAGCGATAGATGAAAAGCAATGGCAAGAAAATTACATTCTGGGTAACCTGTGTAGTGGAAAGCACATTGTACACCCATTTTGAAAACTGTTCATGCGGCTTGGCCAGTGCGGGCAGTCGCGAAATCGACGGTTGGCTGTTGAGTCGAATACTTTCAGCGTTTTTCAATTCGTCGATAGATTCGAACCAGAACAGGCATGTCATCTGGCAAAGGCAAGAATTTATTAGAATTTCAAACATTAGGCACATTTTCTTGTTTTCTTGTGAAAGAAATTGACTTACTTGGGCGGCAAAGTCCGAAAGATTGCCACAAGTAGGGCTGATGCATTTTGGCAGTTGCAGACTATGATATATCAACGTTTCCGACCCTCTTCTGGACTTCGTTTTCGCAGTATTAGTATGAGATCGAATTGGAGTGGCTGGGCCGCTTGGATCAAGTCCTGTCGTGTCCGCGATCTGAGTCGAGGGGGATTGGTGGTCATCCTTTCGTTGCGGCTGGATTTGTTGAGATGGATACCGATACTGCTGAGTGGCTCTGACATCATCCATCACAGGCTTCAGATGGTTTGGTTGAGCAAGGGTTGCAGAGCAAGAATTACGAGGATGGTGGGTATTGAAGGTCATCGACGGCTCATATGTAGCACTCATATCATCGATCGGTGATATTCTAAGCGTGTTGCCTATGTTCGTGGAAGCAAGTGCCCGCGGCAGCTTCTTGGACAAGGTAACGCCAGATCTCGAGGTCCTCCCACGGTTTAGATGCAATGATGGCAGGACGTACAGTAACGGGACCGTGCAGGATATCTCGACAGACATGGGGAGAAACGGAGGCGAATGGTGTTGACTCCGAGGTTCAAATCTCAGAAGCGTGACTTTCGAAGTCGACGTTCTCGACGAGACCGGGTAGGATCGTGGTGAGAAAGAGGGTCGGCATTCCTAGATGAATGCTAATGTGAATAGTCGGCTAGAATAAGCAAGCCTGGAGGTGCAGGACAGGACGATATGTTCGAAGAGATGACACAAGAGCAAAGCTGCGAACTCAAAAAGTGTATTGATCGTGGTATTGCCAGCCTGTACCGTGTAAGTGTGGCTTTTGCAAACACCCCCCTCCTCTTTCCGTCTCTGCGGCCTCTCAAAGTGGAGGAAATGACAAGTACGACAGCTGGTTTCCCAACTGCCCTCGGACGTCCATCAAAGCCGAACCATGTTTTTTTTTTTTTTTGGAGAAACAAAAGGGCAGAAAGATCCGAGGCGGCCCTAGAAACGAAAGAGACCTTGTTCGGCTGATATGAGGGACAGAGGGCGATAGACGACGGTCTCGGCGTAAGTGGTGTTATGGTGGAGGGATGGACCGAGTTCAAGGTTCTGACGAGGCTGTGGTTGGCTACAAGGCGCCAAGGCGAGGGCCACCACTGCTGGCCGCTGGATTCGTTTTCTGACTCCCGGGTCAATCAATTGACTACTCGATGGTGGGGGGGGGGGGGGTGCACAGGTGAGGGGTGAGGGGGTGAGAACAGTGTTAAAACTGAACATGGAAGAAGGAGTGAGTCTGAAGTGAGATACTGGCGCTGCAGCCATTTGCTCAGGCACGATCCTAAGAACCTACCTAAGGCCTTTTGGCAGCAGGACCGGCAACAGAAGAAGGAAGGCGCTCTGGAGGCGTGCGTGGGGTCGCCAAATGCAAACAAGAGGAAGGCCGACAGAGGCAAGGTATACTAATATTAAAGGTATTTCGCATACACCATGAGAAACAGAGCAGATGGGGCGTCTCCACGACTTCCTGCCTACCAAGTCACCTGCAGACCTACTTACTATGCACACATTTGTGTATGGATGTAGTATTTGGACGGCGCTCGTGGACTAAACGCAGTGTTACGGGGACCAGCTAGACAAGAGAAGGTGGGATTATTCGTCTTCTTGGAAGCATAACCAAGCGCGAATGCTGACTGGCATCTAGGAGATTTTTTGCGGTCTTCTACAAATCATGCGTCAGAAAGGAGTTTCACTACGGAGCTCCAAGTGCTTGCTCCCTTTGACATGATATGAGTGCCTGCGGGTAATACTCCGTTGGTAGGTGACGAGCCATCACACCCGCTGGGGCCACATTCCTCATGATAATCAGACTTTTTAGTGCCAATACCAAATGTGCCCTCAAGGTTAGCCCGGCCATCTGTGCAAGAAGCGGACCCACGACTAAGCCCCCCTGTTGGCCGAGCATGACTTCCTCTCAGACACTCGAGGGCGTAGGCTATTGGAGTAATTCAGAATCCATACGCAAAGGACTACCAAAAAAAAAGAAAAAAAAAAGGCGCGGTACATCCCACTCCAACTCAACGCACAAAATGCAACGCCTCTGGGCCTCTTGGACCTATGCAGTTCGATAGTCTCGAGTTTCTGTCTCCGTCCTCGCCGTTGTGGACCACAAGCTGGAAAAAAAAATGGCTGTGCTATTCTTCTCACGACTCGCGTCGAAGAATCATTGGGAAATGCCGAGGACGGTGCGACCAACAAAAACTCATAGTACTATCTAGCATGGTATCCAAATTTGACTTCTGCTTAGCTGTCTCTATTTTACAAAGCACCAGAACCGACAACTGCAGTTGAAACGGAAACACTGATTCTTAGGGTACAACTTGGCAACAGCATGACACACTTATGATGTGAAGAGCTTCCATCGCGACACCAAAAGTCCTTGGGTCTTGGGCCACGACTGCTTCTTGCACTAATTAATGCGATTGTTCAATCCATCCCGCCGTGGTTCCACAATAAGCCAACCTCGGCAGGCGTGTCTGAGGTCCTACGGCAGACACTCAACAAGCGTCAAAATGGTGCCATGCTTGCAAACCCAACAAGTATATCTGGGCAAAAGCTACATTGCACACTCAAGTGTGGTCTTTCTGTGCATGTGGAGTAAAATGCTGCCAACTGGGTCAGAGCGCTTCACGCAAATCGTCTATCCCGGATATGACGGCGGCGGGACATCTTTGCAGCAATAAATCTGCCAGCTCTTCACGTCTCTCCTTCGGCTTCATGCGACAGTGCATAATACAGTACACGTTACGTTGGCATGCTTTCACGGAGCACAATCCGTTTGGGATTTTTTTGGGGGGGACTGGCCACACCAACTTCAAACTCCGACAAGCACGGATGCACAAACTAGAATCAATGATCAGTGGAAGTGAACTACAGACCATGTTCCAAGTCACATTCTCAGAAAATTGCGTCTTGTCTTTTGACTTGAGCCTGGCTGCCCCCCTTGCAAGACTGAGCAAGGGCAAAATATGGGGCACCTCCTGGCCCGCTGCAGTGATGTAGTGATGGTCCTGACGTCTTGATTCGACTGTTTTCAGTTGTGTCGAGGTACTACGAGCATTGAGATCCCCAAGGACCCCTCCTGCACCGACACCTTGACATCTCGATTGCGACATACTACGGCACAGGGCCGGTGTGCAACGAGTTTTAGACGCCAGCTGACGCTGTCAGCGACGCCGTTGCTGCCGCCCCTGTTCAGAGCCGACGGTCTTGATGACATTGGAGCGGTTGGGGCACCAGTTGGGAATAGGCAACGAGCCACCGAATAATGCACTTGATTCATTATGCAAACCAATCCCAAGCCATTTATTTCAAAGAGTCGGTCCACATCGTTTTGACGGTATTGGAACCGAGAAAACCTGGCTAAGCGAAGCTAAATTAATGGGTGTTGCCCATTACTCGGTATGTTCCCTGGTTCACAAAGGAAGCAAGTGACACACACTGACTGATGTGATGGCGGTCATGGTTTTTATCTCTGGTCCCCTGCAGACCACACCAAACACCAATCCCACTAACCAAGACATCGCCAAACATGGACAAATTCCACTTATTACACAGCAGCCAAGTCCGGAGAGGGGCCATTTTTGCAGCGGCCTCATTGGCCCTGTCGTCTCGTTGAAGTGGATTTAGGTATTTCTTGTATTCTCGTCATCATTTTCCAACTTGTCTCTCTTCTGACTATCTTCGACGGAACAGATTCAGCGAGTCTACGTGATGTCGAGGAGATTGACTCGTTCCATCTCCCCTCTCCAACACCAGTTACAGCTGACATGATACTCCGCGCAGCATTGTCTAACCTGTCGAACTTCATCGTTAATGGAAAGCACGGGGTCCTGCCTGTTCTGAGGCAGGGTGTCTATTTGGATCCACAGGAACGGTGTGATCATTCGCTTGCCCTGACGCACCCTCTCTCTGAACGGTGGCTATTAGATCACAGCCGGCGTTGTGATGGCGACGCCCACTGCCAGAGCTTTGTTGGGTCAGGTCATCCCTATGTTTGCTCATGTTGAATGGGCGTAATATTGGGTGGGAAGGGGGGGTATTCCACATGTCTTGATGCTGATGGGGGGCAGATAGGGAAAGAGTCTGGCATATGTGTGCTCAATCCCCGTAACCCCCGTCATGGCCAAAGGATGTCGTCATGGTAGTTATGCAAAAAAAAAAGAAAAAAAAAAGAAAAAAAAAAGAAAAAAAAAAGCCTGCTTGGCAAGTGCATATTCTCAGCAACTGATGAATGATTTCGCGACGCTGGTTGCTTGCTCTTGCACGAACGGAGTGCATCACATGCTCCCCACGTTAAAAACAGAACTGATATTTGGCTCATACTCGAGTAATGTCGCCGCCATCACATCGCACCAGCGACTGGAAAACATTTACTACTTTGTATATACACATATTTTATGGATGCGTGTGCAAAAGTCGGAAATGCGTCTCTGCACAGCCAGTCCGTACTACTGCATGATGTGTCGGACGGAAGCTATCACTGCCCACGCAACGTGCTCCACGCATATCTTTTGACTGTCTTGGGATTACTGAACAAAAGCGGCCCATGGCAACTCGGCGATATGCCAAACGCACAATGCAAGCTGCCATCGACGGTGATGGGCACTCTGTTACCAGATTTTGCATTGTCCAATGCGGAGAGCCAGGTTTATGCATAATCATCACCACGGCCGAGAAAGCTTCAAAGTACATGACACTCGGCTATCCATCCGCCTATCAGTAGGAAGATCAGGGCTTGATGACAACAGTAGAGACCGAGATTTCTTCTGTCCGTCCTCCTCCGGTCCTCAGAGGTACGTACATAGCGTATGTGCGTCTTGTATGTATGTATTCATATTGTATGCAGTATGGAGCGGAGTACGCTGGTATGTGCACCCATTGTGCATCTGTGCACTTCCTTGTTTTCCAGCATCGATCAGTTTGTCCCGTGTCGAGTGCCAACGCTAACGCGGCTCGCAAGGTGGTCCATTTTGCCAGGCAGCGATTCAGTTGATACCAGAACCGTCCGTCTCATCCGTTGTGTGCATTCGACATGTCGCGCAGAAGAGGGAAACGAGGTTGACAGAATTTGCTAGTAGTGAGTACTACTTCATGTCAGTAATTGTGCACCCGGCCGGGAAACAGAGACGTTGCGACTAATCATGCTGGATGGTGCAGAATTGCCGCACGGGCATGGGTGCGGCGGCCAGCATGCTCAGGATCGAGAATCATTAGAGACAACGTGTTGTGATGTGCGTCCAGTCCGGGCTGGAGCAGTTGACTTTTGTCCTCACCCTTGCCAGTCACGTTTCCGACATGGCGCCAGCCGTATTCAGCCGACCTGGCTGTATGTACATATGTAGACTCCAATCCTTGAATTACTTTACAAAGATACGTACAGGGGGCCTGGTTAATGCGATGGCGTTACCTACCTAGGTTAGGTAAGCTGCTCGTAAAGATCACGTGCCTGCGAAAGAAGTCTCTCCTGAGGTTCACATCCCGTGCCGCAAGCCGCCCCATAAATACTGGAGACCAGATTGTGCAGTGAGTGGAGTTGTGTATATAACACCTTGTGTAAAATCCACAACTTCAATGATTCTATACATCTAGGGAACTATTAAATGGCACCCTTCTTTTGATAATGCAGCACCCCTGCTGTGGCATAGCTTTAGTAAAGATAGCGATGATACCTGCAAACCTCTAGTATAACCTCTTCTTTACTGTATTTTTTACTGTATTTTTACTGTATTTTTACTGTATTTTTTGCTGTATTTTTTGCTGTATTTTTTGCTGTATTTTTTGCTGTATTTTTTGCTGTATTTTTTGCTGTATTTTTTGCTGTATTTTTTGCTGTATTTTTTGCTATATTTTTTGCTATATTTTTTGCTGTATTTTTTGCTGTATTTTTTACTGTATTTTTTGCTGTATTTTTTGCTATATTTTTTGCTGTATTTTTTGCTATATTTTTTGCTATATTTTTTGCTATATTTTTTGCTATATTTTTTGCTGTATTTTTTGCTGTATTTTTTACTATATTTTTTGCTATATTTTTTGCTATATTTTTTGCTATATTTTTTACTGTATTTTTTGCTATCTTTTTTACTGTCCTTTTTGCTATATTTTTTACTATATTTTTTGCTATATTTTTTGCTATATTTTTTGCTATATTTTTTGCTGTATTTTTTACTGTATTTTTTGCTGTATTTTTTGCTGTATTTTTTGCTGTATTTTTTACTATATTTTTTGCTATATTTTTTGCTATATTTTTTGCTGTATTTTTTGCTGTATTTTTTGCTGTATTTTTTGCTATATTTTTTGCTGTATTTTTTACTGTATTTTTTGCTGTCTTTTTTACTGTCCTTTTTGCTATATTTTTTGCTATATTTTTTGCTATATTTTTTGCTGTATTTTTTGCTGTATTTTTTGCTATATTTTTTGCTGTATTTTTTGCTGTATTTTTTACTGTATTTTTTACTGTATTTTTTACTATATTTTTTACTATATTTTTTGCTATATTTTTTGCTGTATTTTTTGCTGTATTTTTCGCTGTATTTTTTACTATATTTTTTGCTATATTTTTTGCTATATTTTTTGCTGTATTTTTTACTGTATTTTTTACTATATTTTTTGCTGTATTTTTTGCTGTATTTTTTGCTGTATTTTTTGCTGTATTTTTTGCTGTATTTTTAGCTGTATTTTTAGCTACATATTTGCTACATATTTTACTGCATTTTTTGCTGCGTTTTTTGCTGCGTTTTGGGACCGATACCGGTTGGGTTGCCTGTCTGGTCACAGCAGGGGTGCCGCATGATCAAAAGAAGGGTGCTATTTAATAGTTCCCTGTATCTATATGTTTCCCTCTCTTAGGCTCTCTTAGGCGCGTAATTCTGATCATGGCTGTTAATAGGGCGACTTGTAGAAAACAGTAAGTATAGCTTAGCATCGAAGAGAACTTTTTATTTGTACCCTATCAAGATAAGTGATTGTATTTGTAGATGAACTCAGTGTCACGTGAAGCGATGAGGCGGCTTGGATAGGCTTAGAACACTGTATTGCGCACTGTCACATTTAGTAATGGTGTATGATGTATTTGCTATCTAATGGAGGATGCTCCTACTACCTAAAATATATATAGTAAGGATCTCTAGCGGGATACCTAAGACATAAGGCTAGATAATACTAATAAAGAAAGCTTAGGGAGGTTTATAGTATATAACACTATTGCTATAGCTAAATAACTAGCTTATATAATATATATTTTGTTGCAATGAAGGGACCCTAATATAGATAAGGGTGATATATAATAGAATGTAGGAGATATAATTAAATAAATAAAGGGATATAAAGATGGAGTATAGGCTAAAATTCTTAATAGCTTTGCTTTTTTTAATATATATATAGCTATATAATTTTTATTTCTACTAAAAATAGTTAATTAAAATATTATTTACTTTTACTACTTTATATTAAAAAATGCCTTAATTTATTATTTATTAAATTAAAATATTTACCTTTTTATTTTACTTTTTTATATTATTTAATTCTTAAATTAAATAGCTTCTTTATAAAAATAATAGTTAATTTAACTATTTATTAAAAATGAGCATTTTTAGGTGTGAGGAGCCTTATAATGCACATGCATTATAGCCTTATATATACATAACTATTAGGTAATAACCTTATATATAACTTATTATAATAGCTATATATAACTTACTTACTTTTTATTATAAACTATATAGAGTATAGCTATTACTATATATAACTTAAAGAAAGTAAGCTTTAGTTAATATATTATATACTTATTACCTTTACTTAGCTATTTTAGTTTTAATAATTTTAAAGCTTTTTTATAATTACTTAAAGATAATATAGTATTAATTACTTAAAGAATAGCTATAGTATTATAAAATAAAAATACTAACTTTTTTATAATAAAGGCCTTTATTATTTCTATATTAAATATTTATAATTTATTTAAAAAAGTATAAGCTATTAAAAAGTAAATTACTTAATTATAAAAGCTTTAATAGCTTTAAGCCTAAAAAGAGAACTTTCTTTATATTTTAAATAATAATAACTTTAAAGTACTAAAGAGAAAAGCTAAGTAAACTTTTAATACCTTATTTAATAGTAATAAAAATAAAGTAAAGGTATTACAATAGTCTCTTAGATAACAGTAACAATTAGGCAAGAAGATTATAGTTAGAATTTATAATGGATTTAAGCTTTATGCTCGGATCTAGGCCGGAGCCTAGACGGAGGTATATTAGCGCTAGGTTATATAACTATAGGGTATATAAGAAGACCTAGCTATATTAGAGTAGAGGCAGTGCTAGTAAAGGGAAGGAGCCTTTTTCCCTTATAGTTAATAATAACTTTATTATTGCTAAAAAGTAGTTGCCTTCTAGGCTAGATTATAATAATTATTAACTATTACTTATAATACTCTATAACCCCGTGGCGCATTAGTCATGCGCTGTGGTGACCCTTTCGGGGGTGGCAGGTTCGATTCCTGCACGGGGCATGGTTTTTTCTTAGTGTATTGCGTAGGGTATACTAAGAAAAGACCGGACTCTAATTAGCTAAAAAGAGGTTAGGGTAGGGCTCTTTCTAGCTAATTAGTGCTTAGTAAGTAGGGAAAAGTAGGTCTAGTCCCCCTACTTTTCCTTGCTTACTAAGCAATATAGATTAGCCACTTCTACGCTATAAATAGGCAGAACCACCCCCTAGCTCTTAGGTTATAGAGCTAGTTTATAGCTATAATTACTAGAAAAAATAGAAAGAATTAGAAGAAAAGTAGGGAATAGGAGGGTTATTATTAGAATATAGAGTATAGGGTAATTAAAGAAAAAACCGGATTTTATAAGAAGAAAAGCGGGGCTTAAAGTTATTAAAAATAAATGTATTTAGTAAGGTTTTTTATCCTATTAGGTAACTAACTAATTAGCTAGCTAGTGTGACGGGCGGAAAAGAGAACACCACACTACACACCTAAAAGTAAGGGTATGCATATAAACGCAGTTATTACTCTATTATATTCTATAACCTTTAATATATATAGAATTAGCTTTAAGCTAATAAAGCTATAAAGAAGAAGATTAGTTAGAGAGAGCTTTTTCTAATTAAATAGTTTAAATTATTAGAAGTTAGGAATAATAGTTATAGAATAAAATATAAATAGTAATTATATAATAAAAAACTTTTCACAAATTCGCCTGCACCGCTATAGCAATGCAGAATTAACTTAGAATTGCTTAAAAGTTATAGAAAAATAATTATTATATCTATTTACCCTATACTTTAATAGCATATTATAGCTAAAGCATAGGTATAGTAAATATAATAATACTAATAAATATTAATACTAGTAAGTATAGCTTTATATAGAGTATATACTACTTACTTACTAGCTAAGGAGGCTTTAGAATAAGTAGCTATATTAAATCTATACTATATATAGTATATAATAAAGTTCTAAACTACTTATAAACTAAATATAAAAGATTAGCTAAATTAGTTTTAAATACTATACTAAAGAAAGTATAGTAAATTATTCTTTATATAAATAATATAACTAAAATATATAGCTAATATAATGCTCTAGTGCTTTTATTTTCCCTTTTACTTTTTTCTTAACTATTATTTAATAAACTAATTATTATTATTACAGTCTGCCCTATAAGGGAACCTACCCCTTAAGGGAGGGTTCTCTCTCCTAATAGTTTAGAAGAATTATCTTTAACTATATATATACTTAACTATTTAACTATAACTTAAGTATTATCCCTTTTTATAACCTTATAAAGCACTATACCTATTATATAAATACTAACCTCTTATATATATCTTTTAATATATAATAAGTAATAGTAATTACTATTTCTTTTATATACCTATTTATTATATAAGAATTAATAATAAAGACTACTAACCTTATATTAATAACTAAAGATAACTAGTAACTTACACCTATTAGTCTAAACTCTCTAGTTATTAGCTTTATTATAAAAAACTAAATATATTAAATTTACTATTTCTAGGCTTTTTATTAAAACTTTCCTAACTTTTAAAATAAAAAAAAACCCCTTTTATTATAAGAGAATATTAAAAACCTTTAAACTCTTACTAAATATTAATATATTAATAGTAACCTCTAGATTTACCTAGAACTACTTACTATTAAAAGACTTACTTATTAAAACCCTATAGATTTTACTATAGTTAATACTAAGTAAAAAATAATAAAAGGCATTCTTTTTAAAGCTAAAAAAGAATGCCTTTTTAAAAAAGTAAACCTAGTACTAAAACCTAATATAATAATACTAAAAAATAGCTTAATACCCTTAGAAAACACTATTATAATAAGTACCTTTAACTTCCTAATAAAAGATATATTTATAAGGAAATTATTAATTATAGAAATTAGAGAACTACTTAAAACCTTAAATATCTCCTTCTAAGTTAAGGCTTATAATACCTTCTTATAAAAAGAAAACTATATTAGTATAAACTCTTACTAGAAAATAGTTCTAAATATAAAAATTTACCCTTATATAACTTTTAATATATTAAGTACCTCTTTTAGCATACCTTTAGGCCCTAAAGAAATTAACTAAAATAAAATAATACTCTTTTTTTTATATACTTAAAAGAAATATACTTCTTACTTATAAGGTATAGAAGCTTAAGGGAATTAATATAAACTTAATATATATAATAATTTTAAATACTTTTTAGTAAATATATATAACTAATAAGAGATTATTTTTAATAAAATTTACTATAGTAATACTAGGGAGATTAATAAAGTAGTTATTTAAGTTATTATTACTATTGGTTTTTACTGGGCAGGGTAAATGAAAGCAGTACTGCAAAAAAGGCATAAAAAATGAGGTTAAAAGTTATAGTATATAGATATCTAGAATCTAGCTACCTATAGTGTTATAGGCAGAGGTATATATATATATAGAGCTATAGGCTATTGCATTACCCTATACCTTTCTTAGTATAGCTAATAAAATAGTATATATCTATTTTAGCTATACTAAGGTTACTTTATAAGGGAGTAATTCTAATACTTATAATTTTTTTTTTATTAAAAAAGAGAAATTACTTAAAAAGTAGCTAAAAAAAATATATAAAAATAAAAATTAAATAAAGTAAATATAAGTAAATTCCTTAGTTAAAAAAAGTAATTTTAATTAGCTAGCTTTATACTAAGTTAATTACCTAACTTAATAACTTTAATTTCCTTTTATTATTTAATGTTTTTAATATTATTTATTTCCTTATTTAATGCTTCCCTTCTTACCTATTTTTCTATATAAATTTAAGCTTTATTCTTATTAATAAATTCTTTTAAGGCCTTATTTAGCATTATTTTTATTATAGTATTTATAATATTATTATCCCTATTAATTTATTAGATCTCTATAATCTCTTACCTTTTATATAATTAATAAAGGGCTATAATATTAATTATTAGTCTCTTTTTCTTTATTATATCTAACTTTATAAGGTATTTATATAATAAAAAAGAGTTAGTATAAATAATTATTAGAATTAGTAGTATTTATAGCTTTTTAGTAATTATATTTAATATAATACCTACTATATAGGTAATATCTATACCTTATACTATTCTATATAGCTTAGATATAAAAGCACTTCTTATAACTCTTTTATTTTTAGTAAAGCTATATATAATAATATTTCTATAGAGATTAAATTTAGTATTACTACTACTCTTTTTTTTATTACTAAGGATTATTATAAACCTAATTTATAAACTTAGGTTTTTATTATTTATAAAAGAACTATTAATAAATATATATAATACTACTAATAAAAGGTTTAGTAAGATATATTAGATTCTATAGTTATAATTATTAATTTACTATTAGATTCTTTTATTAAGATTATTTATATAAGTTTAATTAGGGTTTTAGGCTTATACTATAATTAAGAGGTTAAAAGTAGCTTTAGGCTAGTAAATTATTAAAATATATACTTTATAAGCTTATTGCCTTATATATTTAGGCTTAGTAGTTAATTAATTAGGTATAACTATTACTAGCTTTTTACTTTAGCCTTTTTACTTAACTTTAATAATATTATTAATGTTAGTTTTTACCGGGCAGGGTAAATCAAAGCAGTACTGTAAAAAGGGCACAAAAAACGAGGTTAAAGGTTATAGTATATAGATGTCTAGAATCTAGCTGCCTATAGTATTATAGGCAGAGGTGTGTGTGTATATAGGGCTATAGGCTATTGCATTACCCTATACCCTTCTTAGTATAGCTAATAGAATAGTATATATCTATTTTAGCTACACTAAGGTTACTCTA
Organism: Claviceps maximensis; assembly: GCA_018360255.1. Lineage (NCBI taxonomy): Eukaryota > Fungi > Ascomycota > Sordariomycetes > Hypocreales > Clavicipitaceae > Claviceps > Claviceps maximensis. Next base: position 20,440 of record SRPZ01000196.1, read on the forward strand.
TAAGGAAGTAATTCTAATACTTATAAATTTTTCTCTTTTTATTAAAAAAGAGAAATTACTTAAAAAGTAGCTAAAAAAACATATAAAAATAAAAACTAAATAAAGTAAATATAAGTAAATTCCTTAGTTAGAAAGAGTAATCCTAATTAGCTAGCTTTATACTAAGTTAATTATCTAACTTAATAACTCTAATTCCCTCTTATTATTTAATATTCCTAATATTATTTATTCCCTTATTTAATACTTCCCTTCTTACCTATTCTTCTATATAAATTTAAGCTTTATTCTTATTAATAAATCCTTTTAAGGCCTTATTTAGCATTACCTTTATTATAGTATTTATAATATTATTATCCCTATTAATCTATTAGATCTTTATAATCTCTTACCTCTTATATAATTAATAAAGAGCTATAATATTAATTATTAGTCTCTTTTTCTTTATTATACCTAACTTTATAAGGCATTTATATAATAAAAAAGAGTTAGTATAAATAATTATTAGAATTAGTAATATTTATAGCTTTTTAGTAATTATATTTAATATAATACCTACTATATAGGTAATATCTATACTTTATACTATTCTATATAGCTTAGATATAAGAGTACTTCTTATAACTCTTTTACTTTTAATAGAGCTATATATAATAATATTTCTATAGAGGTTAAATTTAGCATTATTATTACTCTTTTTTTTATTACTAAGAATTATTATAAACCTAATCTATAAACTTAGGTCTTTATTATTTATAAAAGAACTATTAATAAATATATATAATACTACTAATAGAAAATCTAATAAAATATATTAGATTCTATAGTTATAATTATTAATTTACTATTAGATTCTTTTATTAAGGTTATTTATATTAGTTTAATTAAGGTTTTAAGCCTATACTATAACTAAGAGGTTAAAAGTAGCTTTAGGCTAGTAAATTATTAAGATATATACTCTATAAGCTTATTGCTTTATATACTCTAGCTTAGTAGTTAATTTATTAGGTATAACTATTACTAGCTTCTTACTTTAGACTTTTTACTTAACTTTAATAATATTATTAGCAAGTTATAAAAGAATATAACTATTAAAAATAAGGGATTCCTTAGCTATTAATTATAGCTTTAGTTTTATAAGGAATCCTATGTTTTTTAATTTAACCTCTTTTCTCTTATAAAATATATTATTACTAAGGCCTAAAGTGTTATTAGTTTATATACTAATAATGCTAAAGTTAGGATTTTTCTCTAATATAATAAGCAGGTATAAATTATAGCTTAATATAGTTATTATAAGTTTCTCTTAGTAGTATTTTATATAAATTACCTATTAGTAAGTGCCTGCCTCTATAATTCTATATAATAGCTTAATAACTTCTATAATTATATCTATAGAATATAAGTAAGTAATTTATTAAGGTAGTCTTATAATTATTAGCCTATTAAGAGCAGTCTATAATTATATATATACTTATATAATATTTTAGAGCTATAAGGAGATCTTTTCTTTTACTAATAATAGTACTAAAGCTATAATAAGCTATTAGCTTACTCTCTAAATTATAGGAGATTATATAAGGATTATACCTTTACTACTATTACTATAGCCTTAGATTATAAGTCTTAATTTTTTATATAGTATATTAGTTTCTTTACCTTTAATCTCTTTAACTATATAAAAATTAAAGAGATAATAATTACTATAGTATTAAAGGTTAAAGGTAATAAATTTAAATACTTTCTAATTTAGTAAAGTATTAATTTCCTTCTTATTTAACTTAGTAAAGGGCTTACCTTTATTACTAATTTTACTCTCTTTTCTAAGGTTAATTATAAGCTAGAAATTATCTTTTTCTTTAGCTATAAGGAAGGTAGTTAGCTTATAGAATTTCTTTTTAAAACCCTTCTTTTATTACCCTTCTATCCCTAGCACTATAAAACCTTTCTCTTAAGCCTTCTTTTCTTATATACCTTTCTTTCTCTTTTTATACTATTAAGTAATATATAAAGTGCCTATAGCTTAATAAATTAGCTATTACTAGGTATTTAGTAGTAGTAAAGTTAATAAACTACTTACTAAATTACCTATTTTTAGACCTTTTTAGGGAAAGAATAATATATAGAAATCCCCCTTTTTTCTCTAAGTTAATCTTAAAAGAGAGAATTCCTTATTATTATTTAGGTTTACTAAAGAGACCTTTAAATAGCTACCTTTATTATAAGCGCTTTTAAGTATACCTTAGTTAGTAATATATTTAAATAGTATAAAAGTTTAGGAGAATACTATATAATTCTCCTTACTATTTATAATATAAATAGCTATAGGTACCTTTTAAGGCCTTCTATACCCTTACTTTATTAGTAAATAAATCTTAATACCTTTAGACTTTTTTATTCCCTAATTTTCCTTCTCTTTCTTTTTATAGGTAGTATCCCTATTCTAATTATTTAATATAGTAACTACTTAGCGCTTAATAGTTAATTTAATATCCTCCTTTATAAGGTCTATTTCTATTATATATAGCTTTATAATAATACTTTAGAATTTTACTAAACTATTAAGTATTTCTATAATATAGGTTTTATTAGTTATTACTAATAGCTTATAAGGGCTATACTAACTATCTTTTTCTTACTATACTTATATATTTAATTATAGTAGTAAATTATAAATTAAGAGGGTATTTAGTTTATTTTTAATATATAGGGCATTCTATACTTATCTTTTAATAAGATATTTATAGGCTTTATTAGTAGCTTTATAGAGAATTATAGCCTATTAAGTTATTAAGAGACTAAGTATAGATTTTATAGTTATTTTAGAATATACTCTAAATACTAGTAGTATAGGTATAAGGCTATTAGGACTTATAGAGTTATTAATAGCTTTAATAGCTATTTATAGCTTTTAGGCTAGGGTAAGTAGCTTACTTACTTTATTATTAATAATATTATATATCCTTCTAAGAGGTATATAGTATTATTTAACCTTACTAATGCTATTATAAGCTTCTATAGGCACTTTACTTATATTAATTACTATTAACTATGCTAAGTAGTAGAATTCTATAGAAGTAAAGCATTTTCTAGTATTATAAATAATCTAGTTAAAAGGTCTAAGATATATATTAATTTAATATTTCTTAAGGGCATTTTAAATATTTAATGCCTTTTATTATTAGGATTTAAGGAAGTATATAGCTTAGAATAAGGTTATAGTATTAATAATATATAGAATAGGTTTTCTATTAATTTAAAGAATATTAATAATAACTTTATAGTTAAAGTTATAGTCCTTCTTTAATATAAATTTAAAGTAGCTAAAAGCTTTACTATATATTTAGTATTAGTAATATTTCTAAGTAAGCTTCTTAATAGCTACTACTATTATCTCCTTATTAGTATACTATAGTAGCTTTATAAGTCTTACTATAAAAGAATAGCTAAAATAGTAGTAAAGTTAGTAAATTTCCTACTTTAAGAGGTAAAAAATCTCTACTTTAGTAGCCTATAAGGTTTACTAAGGGTATTCTTATTTATATATAATAAAAACCTTTATATTACCTTAAATAAGTAAATTTTTAATATTATCTAGCTTTATATTTATTTTATTTATATCTATAATATAATATAGAAATAGTATTAATAAGCTAAGGATATAAAAGTTAATAGAACTAAAGACTATTAGTATATAAAGAAAACCTAAAGATTTTACTAATTTAGCTCTAAAGTTAATAGTATATTAATTAGTAGCTTTAATCTTTAAATATAGTATTATCTTTATTAATATAGTTACTTAGCTAATTTCTACTATTAATATACTTACTACTTTAATATCTAGAATAATTCCCTAGAATACCTTAGTAGTATATCTCTCTTTTAATATAAAGCATTAAGGGTCTAATTAGTTAGTTTATTAGTAGGGATTATTACTAGAAAAGGTATATTTAAAGGCATTATTTTCTAGTATTTTTAAGAGAAAAAAACCTTTAGAACTTAGTATTTAAAGTAGTAATACTAGTTACTTTAAGGTAGGCCTTTCTATTAAAGGTAGTGTTAATATAAAGAATTAAATAAATATTAACTCTAGACCTTAATTTATTTTCTACTCTATAGTAAAGTATATATTAATAGCTTTTTAGGTAAGATAGTTAATATAGTTTAGTGCTTTATTCTTATTCTTATTAAATTCTATTATAATGCCTTTAAATACCTATAAAAAGGTATTATAACTTTTATTAGTTAGTAGGTTCTTATAGTTTTTACTCTTTTATTAGTAATTTTTTACTTTTTATTACTTATACTTTAGGTAATTTATTAACTAATATCCTTATTTTCTATAGATAAAGCACTTCTTAAGGAATCTTAAAGATTTACTTTTTTTAAATAAGAATTATAGTTTATTATAGGCTTATTTATAGTAATAGTCTATAAATAGTGCTTTATTATATTTATCTTAGTTTATAGTCTTAGCTATTTACTGCTATAATAAGATATTTTTATTTATATATAGGCATTTTTTAAGGTCTTTAAGCACGCCTTTAAATATTAGTATATAGTTAAAAAGTGCTAATTTATACTTAGAAACTAAGCTTATAGCTATAATAAGCTAGCTATAAAGCTCTATATTAACTATAGTTAAGGGAAAGAGACTATAGTGGATTTTCTTAAGGTTTATAATAAGAAGCTCTAAGCATTTTAACTTATTCTTTCTAGGGTTTTTTATAATAATTTTATAGAAAGAGATATAATTCCACTTAAGGTAATAGAATTACTAGTTACTTTCTATTTTAAAGTGCTTTTTTATATATTTTATAAGCTCTTTAAAGGGTAGCTAACTACTAGAGAGTTTATTAAGATAAAATATAAGGGCATTATTTATAAGCATAATAGGAAAAGCTCTAGGCTAAATTTCTTATAGAATACTATATCTAGTATAAAGGTCAATAAAGATATTAACTTTAGGGGTTATAAAGTTATATATCTTACTACTATATTTATCCTCTTTATTATAGCCTTTTATAATATTCTTAATAATTTATTAGATTTAGTTATTAAGCATAGTACCTATAGAAGTAAGTTATAAAAAATACTAGAAGTCTTGCTTCTTCTAATGTTTCTTATAGCTATTTTTATAAGGTATTACTACTAATAGTAACTATTCCTAAGTCTATTCTTTTTAGTGTTATAGAGGGTATTATATATTAGTAGGGGGAATTTATATATACTAGGATTCTAGTCTTCTAGGTAGTAAGGGATATTATATTATAGTAAAAGGGGTTTAGATACTTTAAGGGGGAATTTATAATAGTATAGTAATAGAGGAAATATATATACTTTATAAAATATATTATAGTAATTTAGATATTTTATTATTATTATTAATAACTAGCTCTTTAGTAGTAAATAGAGTTTTAGTAATTTTAGCTTCTATTTCTTTATATAGCTTAATTTCTTTATTTTAAAGTATATTTTATAGGGTTTATTAAAGTAAAGTATTAATTCTTTTAAAGTTTACTAATATTTATTCTATAAAGTTATTTTAGAAGTAGTTAAATAAATATTTTACTCTCTAATTTTTAAGTTAGTAGTATTAAATTTAATAAGTAATAATATTATTAATTTTAATAAGTAAAGTATTATAAAGGTTTACTAGGTCTTCTTATATATCTTTCTAAGCTAAGGAGATAAATTATATAAATTATATTAGATTAGAAAATAGGGCATTAAAGTTAGGGTATTCTAAATCCACTACTAAATATAAATTATTAATATTACCTATTTATTTACTAATATACCTCTAGAGAGAGTTATTATTATATATATATACTATTCTTAAGGAATCTAATATATAGGGGTAGGGTTAATAATAGTTAATAAGTTAGGGATTATAGAATTTATAATAGTAAACTAGCTTAGTTAAGTAAACTTAGGTTTTTCTTCCTTTAAAATAGCTAGAAAGATAAGAAAATAAGTAAAAAAGGATAAAGAGAGGTTTATTATAATAAATAATAAAAAAAAAGGTCTTTTTCTAAGAAAAAAGTTAGTAAAACCTACTAACTATAGAGATTAGTTTTTTAAAGCTTTTTTTTATAAAAAGTGCCTTTTTCTTAATAGTAAAAATTCTATAATAATAAGTGTTTTTACCTATAGTATAAGTAAGGAGATACTCTAAGCTTATCTCTTTAGTATTACTAGTTTAATCTATAGTTTATAACTAAATATAACTACTAATTAGTATTAGTTTTTACTAGGTAGAGTAAATTAAAGTAGTACTATAAAAAGGGTATAAAAAATAAGGTTAAAGGTTATAGTATATAAATATCTAAAATTAAGCTGCCTATAGTATTATAGGTAGAGGTATATATATATAGGGCTATAGGCTATTATATTACCCTACACCCTTCTTAGTATAGCTAATAGGATAGCATATATCTATTCTAGCTATGCTAAGGTTACTCCGTAAGGGAGCAATTCCAACAATTAATAAGTTATAAGAGAATATAACTATTAAAAATAAGGGGTTTCTTAGCTATTAATTATAGCTTTAGTTTTATAAAGAATCCTATATTTTTTAATTTAACCTCTTCCCTTTTATAGAATATATTATTACTAAGGCTTAAAGTATTATTAGTTTATATACTAATAATACTAAAGTTAGGATTTTTCTTTAATATAATAAGTAAGTATAGATTATAGCTTAATATAGTTATTATAAGTTTCTTTTAGTAGTGTTTTATATAGATTACTTACTAGTAAGTGCCTACCTTTATAATTCTATATAATAGCTTAATAACTTTTATAATTATATTTATAGGATATAAGTAAGTAATTTATTAAGGTAGTTTTATAATTATTAGCCTATTAAGAGTAGTCTATAACTATATATATACTTATATAATATCTTAGAGCTATAAGGAGATCTTTTCTTTTACTAATAATAGTACTAAAGCTATAATAAGCTATTAGCTAGCTCTTTAAATTATAGGAGATTATATAAGAATTATACCTTTACTACTATTACTATAGCCTTAAATTATAAGTCTTAATTTTTTATATAGTATATTAGTTTTTTTACCTTTAATCTCTCTAACTATATAAAAATTAAAGAGATAATAGTTATTATAGTATTAAGGGTTAAAGATAATAAATTTAAATACTTTCTAATTTAGTAAAGTATTAATTTTCTTTTTATTTAACTTAGTAAAAGGCTTGCCTTTATTACTAATTTTACCCTTATTTTTAAGGTTAATTATAAGCTAGAAATTATTTTTTTCTTTAGCTATAAGGAAGGTAGTTAGCTTATAGGATTTCTCCTTAAAACCCTTTTCTTATTACCTTTCTATCTTTAATACTATAAAACCCTTCTTTTAAGCCTTTTTCTTTTATATACCTTTCTTTCCCTTTTTATATTATTAAGTAGTATATAAAATGCCTATAGCTTAATAAGTTAGCTATTATTAGGTATTTAGTAGTAATAAAGTTAATAAATTATTTACTAAATTACCTATCTCTAAACCTTTTTAGGGGAAAAATAATATAAAGAAATCCCTCTCTTTTTTTTAAGTTAATTCTAAAAAAGAGAATTTTTTATTATTATTTAGGTTTACTAAAGAAATCTTTAAATAGCTACTTTTATTATAAGTACTTTTAAGTATACCTTAGTTAGTAATATACCTAAATAGTATAAGAGTTTAGGAGAATACTATATAATTCTCCTTATTATTTATAGTATAGGTAGCTATAGGCACTTTCTAAGGTCTTTTATACCCTTACTTTATTAGTAAATAAATTTTAATACCTTTAAATGTTTTTATTTTTTAATCTTCCTTCTCTTTCTCTTTATAAGTAGTATTTTTATTTTAATTATTTAATATAGTAGTTACTTAGCGCTTAATAGCTAATTTAATATCCTTCTCTATAAGGTTTATTTCTATTATATATAGCTTTATAATAATGCTTTAAAATTCCACTAAATTATTAAGTATTTCTATAATATAGGTCTTATTAGTTATCACTAGTAGCTTATAAGGGCTATACTAACTACCTTTTTCTTACTATACTTATATATTTAATTTTAGTAGTAAATTATAGATTAAAAAGGTATTTAGTTTATTTTTAGTATATAAGGCATTTTATACTTATTCTCTAGTAAGGTATTTATAGGCTTTATTAGTAGTCTTATAAAGGATTATAACCTATTAAGTTATTAAGAGACTAAGTATAGATTCTATAGTTATTTTAAAATATACTTTAAATACTAATAGTATAGGTATAAAGCTATTAAAACCTATAGAGTTATTAATAGCTTTAATAGCTATTTATAGCTTTTAGGCTAGGGTAAGTAGCTTATTTACTTTATTATTAATAATATTATATACTCTCCTAAGAGGTATATAGTATTATTTAACTTTATTAATACTATTATAAGCTTTTATAAGTACCTTACTTATATTAATTACTATTAACTATACTAAGTAGTAGAATTCTATAGAAGTAAAGTATTTTTTAGTATTATAAATAATTTAGTTAAAAGGTTTAAAATATATATTAATCTAATATTTTTTAAGGGTATTTTAAATATTTAATGCCTTCTATTATTAGGATTTAAGGAAGTATATAGCTTAGAATAAGATTATAGTATTAATAATATATAGAATAGGCTTTCTATTAATTTAGAGAATATTAATAATAACTTTATAGTTAAAGTTATAGTTTTTTTTTAATATAAATTTAAAGTAGCTAAAAGCTTTACTATATATTTAGTATTAGTAATATTTCTAAGTAAGCTTCTTAATAGCTACTACTATTATTTTTTTATTAGTATACTATAGTAGCTTTATAAGTCTTACTATAAAAAGGTAGCTAAAATAGTAGTAAAGTTAGTAGATTTTTTACTTTAAAAAGTAGAAAATCTTTACTTTAGTAGCCTATAAGGTTTACTAAAGGTATCCTTATTTATATATAATAGAAACCTTTATATTACCCTAAATAAGTAGATTTTTAATATTATTTAGCTTTATATTTATTCTATTTATATTTATAATATAATATAGAAATAGTATTAATAAGCTAAGAATATAAAAGTTAATAAAACTAAAGACTATTAGTATATAAAAAATACTTAAAGATTTTACTAATTTAGCTTTAAAATTAATAGTATATTAATTAGTAGCTTTAATCTTTAAATATAGTATTAAATTTATTAATATAGTTACTTAGCTAATCCTTACTATTAATATACCTACTGCTTTAGTATTTAGAATAATCCCTTAAAATACCTTAGTAATATATCTCTTTTTTAATATAAAGTAATAAGGATTTAATTAGTTAGTTTACTAATAGGGATTATTACTAAAAAAAGTATATTTAAATACGCTATTTTTAAGCATTTTTAAGAGAAAAGAACCTTTAAAAATTAGTATTTAAAGTAATAAAACTAGCTACTTTAAAGTAAGCTTTTTTATTAAAAATAGTATTAATATAAAGAATTAGGTAAATATTAACTTTAAACCTTAATATATATTTTATTTTATAGTAAAGTATATATTAATAGCTTCCTAAGTAAGGTAATTAATATAGTTTAGGGCTTTATCTCTATCCTTATTAAAATCTATTATATGTTATAGTCTAGCCTAGAAGGCAACTGCTTTCTAGTAACAATAGAGTTATTATTAACTATAAGGGAAGAAGGCTCTTTCCCTCTACTAATAAGACTTCTACCCTAATATATCTAGGTCTTTATATATACCCTTAGGTTATATAACCTACCACTACTATAGCTCTATCTAGGCTCTAGCCTAGATCTAAGTATTAAGCTTAAATCTATTATATAGCCCCTCTCTTACCTATATTCTTACTATAGTTAATATTTAAGGTAAGATAGTAGGACCCTAAAACCTAATTTAAAACCACTTCTTAATTTATTATTACTATATATTTATATAGTTCTAAGTTATAAAGTAATTTAGTATAAAATCCACTATTATAAGCATTAGTGCTATAGATATATAGTTAGTAGTGAATTTAGTTATAAATATAGTCCCTAGCTCTCCCTTTAACTATATAACTACACTCTTTTACCCTTATCTATATATATAAAAATAACCCTATTTTATATATTTTCTATTCTTCTCTCCTTTCCTTATTATTATTAAAACCCTTATATTAGTAGTATAAATCCCTTATTTAATTTAACTATCCCTACCCTTTTATATCCTACTAAGTAATAGCTATAACTAAGTTTAATACTATAATAACTTCTACTAGAAGCTAGTATATTATACCCTAATACCCTTAGTTATTATTATACTAATCTATTAATTTAGTAAATATATTAGCTACTATTAGTATACCTTCCCCTCCCCCTAACCTCTCTAGCTCTAGCTATAAGGTTATAGGCTATTATAAAGTAGTATTAAAGTTAGAAAATAAGGAGTATACTTTAGTTATATAAAAGCATATAAAGTGCTAGTTTTATTATAACTATACTATAAGAAATAAGTACTTCTACTATAGCTATAGTTTATAATCTTCTTATATAGTATATTAAGTAATAAAGAGGCCCTACTTCTAGGGGAAGGAGATCTTTACTACCTACTCTACTATTTACTATACTACTTATAATATAAAGAATATAATAAAGTAAGACCTTACTATTAAGACTTTTACTACCCCTACTAATAGTAATAAAAAGATAATAAAAGTTATCTTAACCTAAGACTTCTAGAACTATACTAAGTAGTTTACTAACTTATAAGCTACTATAAAGTAATAGTTTATTACCTTAATACTTACTTCTAGCTTTATATTTATTACTACTCTCTATAAAATATTATACTATAGTAAAGTAATTACTCCTAGCTTATTTAGAGCTTATAGCTATAATAAAGGCACTATATAATAAAAAGCTACTATTTACTATCTCTAGTAGTAACTAAAGCTAGCCTATACCTATAACTAAAACCTTTATAGTTTTAAGAACTTAAAGTAAACCCCTCCCTCTTTTAAGTTATTAAAGGTAAATAAGTAATAGCTAGCGCTTAGCTAGTATTATAGAAGGGATTATATTATACTATAGTATTATTATATATTATATTTACTACCTCTAAAGATAGAGTTAATAAAATATTTTCTACTATTAACTATAGTTTATTATATATAAAGAAATTACCCTATTATAACTTAAATTATACTAATACCTCTATATTAAGAAAGTTTTCTAGTAGCTTCTATATTAGCTATATATATTCTACCTATTTAACTAGTATATTATATTATTACCTATATTTATAGATATTCTTAGCTATAAGAATTTCTTCTATAATAAACTTAGTAAGCTTAGAGTTAAAGTTAGGAAGAAGAAAATATAGCCCTAGTTAAGAGTTTAATAGGATTTATAAAGGTAATAGGTCCTTAGAAGCCTACTCTATAAGGTTAATATAGAAGACTAGGTATATACTACTAGGTATATTAAGATAAACTATAAGAGGTAAAGGCATTTTTATAATATAGTACTTAGCTATAACCTAGTTAAGCTTCTTACTTAGTTAGCTAGAATAAATATACTAAAGGTTAAGCTATATAAGGTTGCTTACTTAATACTACTTAGCTAGATACTATAATTAATTAGCTATATCCTACTAGTATTATTATATAAAGTTAATAATAGCTTATATAAGTTATATACCTTTATATATATATTTAAGAAATAAAGTTGCCTAACTCTTTAAGGATATAAAGCTCCTAATTAAAGCTAGTATATATTAGACTAGATTAATATTAAAGCTATAAAGTGCTATATAAGCTAATAATTCTATTATAAATAAAACTCTATTATTAAGTATAAGTTAATAAGTAAGTAAGTAGTTAAACTAATTAAACTATAAGAAGGCTATAACTATATAGAGAATAGCCTATACCTCTTAGTTAGTATATTTAGTACTATTATTAGTTTATAAGTAGTATATTATTAATAGTAAATAGTATACCCTAATAAAATTATATAAAGATAACTAAAATCTACTTACTTAGTCTAAGCCTTAGTTTAATATAATTTAGGAGGGGAAGCTATAGAACTACTACTAGTAGTAAAGGAAATATTTAGTATAAGCTAAAGTATTTATACTTATTATTACCTTTAGCTAGATATACTTAGAGAGTTAGTTAGTAATTACTATAAAATATTTAGGCCTTATTTTATTTTCTACTAATAAATTAGTTATAAAGTCTATAAATATCTAAGACTAGTATTTATTTAGGGCTAGGATTAGTTAGAGTAAGCCCTACTATAGGCATTAGCTTTTTTACTCTCTATAGTAATAATAATTATATATATAATAAGCTATATTAATAAATATACTATTTTAGTAATACTTCTAATATAAGGCTTAGAAAGTAGTATTCTTTCTTAGGTAGCTAAGTATTAAAGAGTTATAAAAATATTAAATTAACTATATTATAAATAGCTTATACTTTAGCACTTAAAGATAGCTATAAAAGGAGAGTGCTCTATAGGTATTAGTTATATACTTAGTAATTTACTATTATAAGGTAGTGGTATTAAAGAAGCTTCTTAGGCTATATATAATATTATTTAGCTTAGCTTAGTAGGACTTATTTAATACTATACCTTAGTTCTATAAGTTAGCTATATAATTATTAGTAAAGATATACTAGCCTAAAGGTAGCGTTCTCTATCCTAATAGTAATAATAAATTATATAATATAAGGTCCTTATATATAGAGCCTAACTAGTATTTTACTATACTAGTAATATATAAAATTATTAGGGGCTAAAGAATATATTAAAAGAGTAAGGCCTTATTCTATATATTTTATTTTTATTAGAAAAGTATATTAGGGTAGGAGGCTTATATTACTAAGTAGTATTATAAATAGTAGTTAAATATAAATAAGAACTCTACCTATTATACTTACTACTTAGATATAGTCTATAATACTATAAAATACTTTAAGTTCTTATAGTTTATTAGAATTATAAATAGTTATACTACCCTATATAGCTTAGCTAATTATACCTTAAGGTAAAATATAATACTTAGTAGCTTTTTATTATAAATAGTATAATTCTTCTTAGCTAATATAAGGTAAGTAAAGTAATATACTATTAGGTAAAGAATACCCTTAGTATTCTACTATAAAAGGTAACCTCCTAATGCTTTACTTAATATATTATACTTAATTACTATATTTTAGTTAGAATTCTATTATACTAAGATAGAGTAAGAAATAAATATATCCTTTAGCTATTAAAAGGTAGCTTTATATTTATTTATTTATAAAAAGGGTATACCTTTCTTTATTAAAGCTAAGAGTAGTTTAATAACTATAGTAAAGTTTAGTATAAATTTATAGTAAAAGTTTATAAACCTAAGAAAACTTTACACTCTTTATATATATTTAAGGGATTTTTAGTTATAAATAATAATAATCTTCTTAGAGTTAGGGTATAGAGCCTATCCTATTTAGATAATAAATTCTAGGTATTTAACTTTCTTTATAATAAAGCTATACTTCTTAATATTTAAGTTTAAACTAGCTTAGTATAGGTATTTAAGAACCTCCTATATATAGAATATATAATTTTATTATAAACTACTTATATAAATAAGAATATTATTAAGGTAAGCTATAGTATAGTTACTTAATATATCTCCTAGCGCTCTATTAATATACTACTAAAAAGTTATTAAGGCACTAGCTAGGCTAAAAAGGTATACTAGCTATTTAAAGAGGCTAAACCTAGTATAAAAGGTAGTAAGGTGCTTATCTCTTTCTATAATATATAACCTATAGAACACTACTTAAATATTAAGCTTTATAAACTAATATATATAAGCTAAGGAATATAGTATTTCTTTTACTAATAAAAAAGAGTAGTAGTTTTAATCTATAATTTTATTAAGGGTATAGTAGTCTATATAGAACTACTACTCTCCTTTTACTTTCTTTACTAAAAGTATTAATACTATAGCTAAAGATAAAGAGGCTTTAATTTAGCCCTTATTTATAAGGTTAATAATTTATTTCTATATTTCTAGTAAGTAATTATATAGTATATTATAAAGAGAGGCCTATAAAAGCTTCTATATAGAGCTATTCTTACCTTACTATAGCTTAATATAATAATTTAATTTACCCTTATAGAGGGGTAGGGTATTAGCCTTAGCCTTATTAAAGAGGTTAATAAAGTTATATAGCTAAGGTAGAAGCTTAAATATAAGGTTACTAGTAGGTGCTAGGTTAGATATTATTAATACTAATAAAATAATATTAATCTCTTTAAGGCTTATAGCTAAGAGCTACACTAGTATTCTTATTTTCTTTACCCTATAGACTAGGGTAGTATAGGTTAATCCTAGGATTATATATATAGGGTATTTTATAGTCCTTTAGTTAGAAATATAGACCTAGAAATTACCCTATATCCCTATAGTTAGTAACTACTCTTTAGTATATAATATAATATTATTTTAAGTAAGCTAGGGTAACCCTAAAATATAATTATATATAAGCCCTAAAATAATATTATATATAAGCCCTAAAATAATATTATATATAAGCCCTAAAATAATATAAGTAAAGACTAGAAATAACTAGCTATTAATATCTACTTAGAAGCATATTATATATATAACCTATAGCGCCTAGCTAGAGTTATATAGTAGTTATAATATAACCTTTATAGCTATCTAAACTAAGCGTAGTTATATAAGAGAAATATATAGAAAGCTATACTTTTAAGCTATATATTTACTTATAGCTATAAAACTATTATACCTACTATTTACCTATATTATTAAAAAAGAGAAGCTATTATAAAGAATTAGTAATAAGAAGGGAGGTATCTCTATATTCTCTTTAATATCTCTATAGTTTATTTCTATATTATTTAGGTATATATAAGTATTTATAATATAGCTATTATTACCCTCTCTATAGAGACTTATACTAAGGGGTTATTTTTTTTTATCTTTTCTTACTTTACTTCCCTATTAAAGAGTTTATAAACCTAGATATTAATCCCTAAGGTAGGATAATAAGGTAGAAGTATATAGTAGTTAGAGATATAGTATTCTATACCTTTATATTATAGGTATTATCCCTTAGCTCTCTATTAGTCTATTATTTTAGGTAATACCTATTAGGTATATTCTTAGGTAAAGCCCTTCTTTAATTAGGAGGCACTAAATATAGTGTAAAAGCCTATTAAGTTAATGCCTATTATTATAATATTTTCTTTAATATTATAGCTTAGGGGCTAGTAATAATAAGCCTTAGCTTTTTTCTTTAAATAGTAAGAGTTAAGATTAAGAGTAATACTATAGTAATAGGCTACTATAGTATTATAGTCTATATATAGTATATCTTACCTAATATAGCAATCCCTTATTTATTTATTAAGCATAGTATAGAGCTTTATAAGTTTAACTATATTAGCTTAATTAATTCCTTCTATAAAAACTAGCTTTTACTTAAAATAAATATAGAAGTCTATAAAATATTTATTTAAGTATTATTTAAGTTAATTAAGCTTAAAAATAGCTCTCTCCTTCTAGTAAGGGTTTATATATATAGTATTAAAATACCTAAAAAAGTAGTTAAAGTTATAATAAAAAGTATCTCCTAACTTAAAGAAAGGCATAACCTATACTTATATTTTTAAACTAAGGTTCTAGTATATAAGGAACTATTTATTATAGTTATTACTAATAAAGTCTAAGTTAGCTTATAGTTTATAGGCTATAAGGCTTTACTAAGCCTAAAATACTACCTTATTACTATTATAAAGTATACCTATTAAAAGAGGTTTATATTTAACTCTCTCTTAAGTAAAGGGATTTACTAAAGCCTAACTAAATATAGCTAGTCCTACTATAGGTATTATTATAGGTATCTATTAGTATAGCTCTTTAAGCTATATTACTTATTATACTAATAATTCTTATAGATATAATAGTTCCTATATTTTATTTATTATAGCTAAGGGGCCTATATAGTTAGAATCTATTTATTACTTCTATTTCTATTATTTATAGAGTATTTATAAGTAATAGTTAATAATTATTATAGTCTAGCCTAGAAGGTAACTACTTTTTAGTAATAATAGAGTTATTATTAACTATAAGGGAAGAAGGCTCTTTCTCTTTATTAATAAGACTTTTACTCTAATATATCTAGGTCTTTATATATGCCCTAAGGTTATATAACCTACCACCACTATAGCTCCGTCTAGGCTCCGGCCTAGATCCAAGCATTAAGCTTGAATCCATTACATTATAATACCTTTAAATACCTATAGAAAAGTATTATAACTTTTATTAGTTAGTAGGTTTTTATAGTTTTTACTCTTCTATTAGTAATTTTTTACTTTTTATTACTTATACTTTAGGTAATTTATTAACTAATATCCCTATTTTTTATAAATAAAGCACTTCTTAGGGAATTTTAAAGATTTACTTTTTCTAAATAAGAATTATAGTTTATTATAGGCTTATTTATAGTAGTAGTCTATAAATAATGCTTTATTATATTTATTTTAGTTTATAATCTTAGCTATTTACTACTATAATAAGATATTCTTATTTATATATAAGCATTTTCTAAGGTCTCTAAGTATGCCTTTAAATATTAGTATATAGTTAAAAAGTGCTAATTTACACTTAGAAACTAAGCTTATAGCTATAATAAGCTAGCTATAAAGCTTTATATTAACTATAGTAAAGGGAAAGAGACTATAATAAATTTTCTTAAGGTTTATAATAAGAAGCTTTAAGCACTTTAATTTAGTCTTTCTAGGATTTTCTATAATAACTTTATAGAAGGAAATATAATTCTACTTAAAGTAGTAAAATTATTAGTTACTTTCTATTTTAAAGTACTTTTTTATATATTTTATAAGCTTTTTAAAAGGTAAATAACTACTAAAGAGTTTATTAAGGTAAAATATAAGGGTATTATCTATAAGTATAATAGAAAATACTTTAGGCTAAATTTCTTATAAAATACTATATTTAGTATAGAAATTAAAAAAAATATTAACTTTAGGGGTTATAAAGTTATATATTTTTTTACTATATTTATTCTCTTTATTATAGCCTTTTATAATATTCTTAATAATCTATTAGATTTAGTTATTAAGTATAGTACCTATAGAAATAAGTTATAAAGAATACTAAAAGTCTTACTTCTTTTAATATTCTTTATAGCTATTTTTATAAGATATTATTACTAGTAGTAATTATTCCTAAGTTTATTCTTTTTAGTATTATAAAGAGTATTATATAGTAATAAAGGGAATTTATATATACTAAGATTTTAGTTTTTTAAGTAATAAGGAATATTATATTATAGTAAAGGGGGTTTAGATACTTTAAGGGGGAATTTATAATAATATAGTAATAAAGAAAATATATATACTCTATAAAATATATTATAATAACCTAGATATTTTATTATTATTATTAATAACTAGCTCTTTAGTAGTAAATAGAGTTTTAGTAATTTTAGCTTCTATTCCTTTATATAGCTTAATTTCTCTATTTTAAAGTATATTTTATAGAGTTTATTAAAGTAAAGTATTAATTCTTTTAAAGTTTACTAATATCTATTCTATAAAGTTATTTTAAAAATAATTAAATAAATATCTTACTTCCTAATCTTTAAGTTAGTAATACTAGATTTAATAAGTAATAATATTATTAATTTTAATAAGTAAAGTATTATAAAGGTTTATTAAGTCTTTTTATATATCTTTTTAAGCTAAAAAAATAAGTTATATAAATTATATTAAATTAAGAGATAGGGTATTAAAGTTAAGGTATTCTAAATTTATTATTAAGTATAAATTATTAATATTATCTATTTATTTACTAATATACCTTTAAAAGGAATTATTATTATATATATATATTATTCTTAGGGAATTTAATATATAGAGATAAGGTTAATAATAATTAATAGGTTAAGAATTATAGAATTTATAATAGTTAACTAGCTTAGTTAAGTAAACTTAGATTTTTCTTTTTTTAAAGTAGCTAAAAAAATAAGAAAAATAAGTAAAAAAAAATAAAAAGAGGTTTATTAAAATAAATAATAAAAAAAAAGGTCTTTTTTTAATAAAAAGTTAGTAAAACTTACTAACTATAAAGATTAGTTTTTTAAAGCTTTTTTTTATAAAAAGTGCCTTTTTTTTAATAATAAAAATTCTAGAATAATAAGTGTTTTTACCTATAGTATAAGTAAGGAAATACTCTAAGCTTATCTCTTTAATATTACTAGTTTAATCTATAGTTTATAACTAAATATAACTACTAATTAGTATTAGTTTTTACTAAGTAAAGTAAATAAAAGCAGTACTATAAAAAGGGTATAAAAAATAAGGTTAAAAGTTATAGTATATAAATATCTAAAATCTAGCTATTTATAGTATTATAAGTAAAGGTATATATATATATAGGGCTATAGGCTATTATATTACCCTACACCCTTCTTAGTGTAGCTAATAGAATAGTGTATATCCATTCTAGCTGCGCTAAGGTTACTCCGTAAGGGAGCAATTCCAATAGATATTATAGTAGTTTTAAAGTAAAAATAAGCTTATTATAACTAAATAAAGATAGTTATATTTCTTATATTTAAGAATAATATAATAAAGGTCTTTATTATTAGCTTAGTATTAGCACTATAATAAGTCTACCCTAAGAATATTATAGTAATAAAGGTAGGAATTTAGGCTAATATACTTAGTATATAACTGTTAGGACTAGGGTAGCTAGGCAAAGGTAATAGGCATATAGTATATTAACTAAAGCTTGCTTCCTCTAAGTTATATATAGTAATAGCTATGCCTTATATAGTTTATAGCAAAGCGTAAGTAAGTTATATATATAGCTATTATAGTAGGTTATATATAAGGTTATTACCTAATAGTTATATATATATAAGGCTATAATATATATATATTATAAGGCTCCTTATAATTACCCTCCCTTCTATAATTACTATTCTTAATAATAATATACTTATTAGTTAATTAATAGCTATTAGCTAGTTTTACTATATTAATAAGAGTTAAAATAATAATAATACTATATATATAGCCTAACTATAAAGACTATGCCTCTTCCTTAGCCTTCTATTATATTTTCCTTCCTTTTTATTATTATTAGCACTATTATTACTATTACTAATATTACTATTATTATTACTATATATCTCTCTATTTTCTCTATTAAAATACTATTATATTTATAAATATTAAGCTTTATTTATACTATTACCTTTACTATATATATACTATATATAATAACTTTAAGAAATATTTACTATTTAATATTAAATTAGTATAGTTAGCCTATAAGTTCCTTACTAACCTATTTATAAGTAGTAAAGTTTATACTATAAAATAGTGTAAATAATATACTATATGCTTAGATTTCTATAAGCTAGTATATATAATATTTATAATATTATAGGTTATTTATTAATAGTTTATAGCCTTTACTTATAATAATAGGTAACTAAACTACTACCCTTAAGATATATAATTAGCTAAAGACACTAGTTTAAGCCTTTATTAGTATAGTAGCTAGTAAGGCTAGTGCTAAAACACTAGTCTATGTTTTTTATAATAATATATATTATAAAATTATATACTTATTACTTATATTACTATATAGCTTTAACTACACTAACTAAGCTTACTAAGTAGCCTTTACCTTAATAGGCTTAGCTAAGTTATTTATTATAGGTATTTTTACCTATATATTATCTTAATTTTACTAACTTTTAGGCTTAGAATATATAAGTAATATATAATAAGTATATTATTATAAAATAATAGCTATATATTACCCTTTTTTTACTAATCCCCCTTAGTATTATATATTTAGACCCTATATTTATATACTATATATTTACTCTATATTTACTAATACTTTAGTAGCTAAATTATAATATATTAATAGTAGAGTAATTTAGGTAGTAGTAGCTAGGTATATAGTTAGAAAATCCTAAGTATATTATTTAGGTAGTAATTATATACTAGGTTTATACTATTATTACTAAGGTACTATAAAAGAATATTTATAGTAAAATCTAGGCTTTTAATATATTTTTATAGTTTTAAATACTAAAGTCTATTATTAGTACCTTTTTTATAGCTTTACCTAAGCTATAAATAGTTATTTAGCTTATTTCTTAGTAGTATTTAAATAAGTATTATTTTATATAAAGGTAGTGTTTTATTATATTTTTTTTTTCTTTTAATATAAAATATAATATTTTTTAAGTAATATAATGCCTATATATTACTAGCTTATTATAATTTATAACTTTTTTTTACTACCTTTTTTTTATATACTATAATAAGCCTTAGTATATATATATTTTTCTTAGCTACTTACTAATTATATTTATTTAGTTATTTCTTTTATTTTACTAAATAGTAAGTGCCTTTTTATATTTCTTTTTTATTTTAAATATTATTTAGCTTATACTCTTTATTCTAGTTTTTTAAGTTTATTAATACTATTTATTTACTACCTTTTACTTATTATTTCTATAGCTTTAAAAAGGAGATATAGAAAATATTATATAGTTATATATACTTATTTAGGAGTTTTAAATAATAGGCTTACTTCTCTATAGTATTTAGTATATAAAATAGTCCTATAAACTAGGGGTTTAGCTTTTTATTTATATTTTTTATTTATATATTCTTTACTAAGAGTATATCTTTATTTTCTTTATTAAAGAATATTAGCTAGTAGTATTTATTATAGTATTTTACTTATAATTTTACTACTTTTTACTATATAAGTATTATTTTATTTTATATTTCTTAGAGTTTTTTTACTCTTATATTAACTTTTAGTATATTCTTTTTAAGTAATTTACCTTTAATTTCTAAATAAAACTCTAAATAGAACCTAAAGAGTATATAGTTAGGTAACTAGCTTATTATTTTATTTATTATATTATTATATATAAACTATACTATTAGTAATAGCTTTAGCTAAGTTAGTTAGTTATTTCTAATAAAGTATTAAAAATAATGCTTTAAAACTTAGTTTATTCTTTTTATTTAACTATTAGTTTATAGGTAAAATACTATAAATAGTTTTTTTTTTATTTTTAAAAGGTAGTAAAGGTTATTTTAAAATATACTTATAAATATAGAACCTTAGTTTAATATAATACTCTTTAATATACTATACTTTAGCTTAATTTCTTTATAAAATAGTTTAGCTAGCTTAGCTATATTAATAATAGTTATAACTAAAAGAAATAGGGAGTATTTAGTAAAGTAGTTTATAATTATAAGAATAGTATTAACTATATAATTTTCTTTAAGGACTTTTAGTAGCCCTATAATAAAGTCTATTAATAATTTAACTATTAGTTATTATAGAATTAATAGTAATTCTAAATAACTATATAGCTTATACCTCTTAGTAACTATTTACTAGTATATACTATAACTTATAATATAATTTACTACTACTTACTTTATACCTAGCTAGTAAAAATTATATTATAATAATTTAAGTATTTTATATATTTTAAAATAACTAGTAATTAAGTTATTATAGTATAGCTAAAGAAGCTTCTATTATAAAATAGGCTTTAAAGAAATAACTACCTATTCTTTATATAATAAAAGACTTTTTATATTATATTACTATATTTTAGCCTCTTCTCCCTTACTTATTACTTCTATAGTATAAGTAAGAGTTAGGTTTTACTTTTATATTTTTTTAAGTAATTTAAAAAGAGGGTTCTATATATTAAAGTTATAGGGGTTTAGTGCCTTAAGAGTTCTTTAAATAATATACCTTTTTATAGTTTAAATATAAGCTATTTTAGCTATAAATTTACTTAGTTTTATTCTCTTTTTTACTAGTATTTTAGCTACTTATTTAGTATTAAGAGAAATTAAGCCTCTTATAATAGGTTTTAACCTACTAACTAGAGTTATTTTAACTCTTAAAGGCTATTTACTATACTTTTTAGTATACTTTTATACTAATTTAATTACTTTATTAAGCATTATTTTTATTTTTAAGTTTAGTAGTAACTTAATATTTATTAGTGCTTTATTTTTATAATTTAGCTATTTTAATAATATATTAATAGGGTTACTCTTACTTACTTAATACTTAATAATAAAATTAAATAAGCTAAGGAATATATACTATTTTATTTATTTTTTATTAAGTTTTACTTAGCTTATAAATATCTATAAGTTATAATAGTTTAAAAGCACTTTAATTAGTATAGTTATGCCTTTAATATAATATTATTAGTATTTAAATAACTTAATAATAGTAAATAATTCTTAATTTACTATATTATAATTATATTCTATATTAATAAACTTTTAAAACTAAAAGGTAACTAAATAATAATAGCTATTATTATTAGGTTATAAGATAATACTAGTTATTATAAAGGTAGAGGTATTAGTTTTAATATATATAGAGAACTTTAGACTATAGTATTATAAAAGAGGTACTTTTTAAAAGGTAGCTTTAAGTTAGTAAAATACTTATTTCTTATTATTACTAAAGTAAAACTAGCCTTTTTAAATATCTTTTTAGTTATTTTTTATAAGTATATTAAGAGGGGTAGTAAGGGTAAAGTATTAATATATAAACTACTTATAGAAATTATAAAACCTAAGAAATACTTATATATCTTAAAAATATATTAATTTTTTTTAATTTTTAATAGATTTTACTTACTTTTTATTTATTATAATATTATTAATAAATAAAAGAAACCTAAGGAATTTAATAGACTTTTTGTAAAAAAAGCACTTTAATAGCTTAGTATAAAGCTCTATACTTTATATATACTTAAGGACTTACTTAATATATATAGTATACTTTTCTTTAGTCTTTAAGAATATAAGGATATTATTTAAATATACTATATAAATTATATTTAAAAGGCTATATAATATTTAATAAATATAGCTTTAAAATATAGTAAATATATTAGTAAGACTAAATAGTATAACTAAATATTTAAAGTAGCTATATTATAAGTAAAATACTATTTTTTACTTATTACTTTTTTTAATTTAAATATAGTAATAAGTATTTTTAATATTAATCTTTATAAAGAATATAGTACCTTAATATCTATTAAGAATCTTTAAAATAAGGGGTAAAGTATAGTAATTCTTTAGTATTATTTTATTAATACCTTTATAGTTTATATATAGTTATAGGGTGCTATCTTTCTTTAGAATAAATATAATAAATATATTTACTAAACTTTTAGAGAGTTTTATATAGCTATTTATAAGGTTTTTCTTAAGATATTTATATAATATTTATAGCTTATTTTATAATAAAAAGTAAATAGGGCTATAAAGAGGGGTAGTGCTTTATACTAAATTAATAATATAGTTAGTGTTTTTTTACTTTAGTAATATACTTACTTTTTTAAATTTAAATATATTAAGGAAATCCTATAGTTCTATAGAGAGGTAACTAGTAAGGGTATAGGCTTTTATTTATTCTTTATTTTTTAGGGTAATAAGCTTATTTTTTTATATATTATAAATAGTAAAGATAACTATAGTATATTAGTTTTCCTTTTTAAAGTAATAGGGATTAGCTAGTAAAAGGCTAGTTTTTTATACTTTAAACTACTAATATTAGTAAAAAAGATTAAAGTATATTTATTCTTTTATTAATATATATATACTAATTAATATAGGGCTTTTCCTTATTCTTAAGTCTCTATTAATAGTAATATAGGTTAATAATAGTCTTTTCTTTTATTACCTAGAGTTAGTAATACTAATAAGTATATAATATATACTATATTATAGAATAGTTAGGTTACTAATTACCTTAAGTTTAATACTACTTATATTAACTCTATTAAAGCCTTATTATTAGTATTAGAATTGCTCCCTTACGGAGTAACCTCAGCATAGCTAGAATAGATATACACTATTCTATTAGCTACACTAAGAAGGGTATAGGGTAATGCAATAGCCTATAGCCCTATATATATATATACCTCTGCCTATAACACTATAGGTAGCTAGATTTTAGATATCTATATACTATAACTTTTTAACCTTATTTTTTATACCCTTTTTATAGTACTATTATAATTTACCTTACTTAGTAAAAACTAATACTAATTAGTGATTATATTTAGTTATAAACTATAGATTAAATTAGTAATACTAAAGAAATAAGCTTAAAGTATCTCCTTACTTATACTATAAATAAAAACACTTACTATTATAGAATTTTTACTATTAAAAAAAAGGCACTTTTTATAAAAAGAAGCTTTAAAAAACTAACCTCTATAGTTAGTAGGTTTTACTAACTTTTTTATTAAAAAAAGACCTCTTTTTTTATTATTTATTATAATAAACCTCTTTTTATCTTTTTTTACTTATTTTCTTACCTTTCTAGCTACTTTAAAGGAAGAAAAACCTAAGTTTACTTAACTAAGCTAGTTAATTATTATAAATTCTATAATCCCTAACCTATTAACTATTATTAACCCTACCTCTATATATTAAATTCCCTAAGAATAGTATATATATATAATAATAACTCTCTCTAAAGGTATATTAATAAATAAATAGATAATATTAATAATTTATATATAGTAATAGATTTAAAATACCCTAACCCTAATACTTTATCTTTTAATTTAATATAATTTATATAACTTATCTCCTTAGCTTAAAAAGATATATAAAAAGACCTAGTAAACCTCTATAATGCTTTACTTATTAAAATTAATAATATTATTACTTATTAAATTTAGTATTACTAACTTAAAGATTAAGGAGTAAGATATTTACTTAACTACTTCTAAGATAACTTTATAGAATAAATATTAATAGACTTTAAAAGAATTAATACTTTACTTTAATAAACTCTATAAAATATACTTTAAAATAAAGGAATTAAGCTATATAGAGAAATAAGAGCTAAAATTACTAAAACTCTATTTACTACTAAAGAGCTAGTTATTAATAATAATAATAAAATATCTAGGTTACTATAATATATTTTATAGAGTATATATATTTCCTTTATTACTATATTATTATAAATTCCCCCTTAAAGTATTTAAACCCCCCTTACTATAATATAATATCCCTTATTACTTAAAAGACTAGAATCTTAGTATATATAAATTCCCTTTACTACTATATAATACCCTTTATAATACTAAAAAAAATAAACTTAGAAATAATTACTATTAGTAGTAATACTTTATAAAAATAGCTATAAGGAATATTAAAAGAAGCAAGACTTTTAGTATTCTCTATAACCTACTTCTATAGGTATTATGCCTAATAACTAAATCTAATAAATTATTAGGGATATTATAAAAGGCTATAATAAAGAGGATAAATATAGTAAGAAAATATATAACTTTATAATCCCTAAAGTTAATATTTTTATTAATCTCTATACTAAATATAGTATTCTATAAGAAATTTAGCCTAGAGTATTTTCTATTATACTTATAAATAATGCCTTTATATTCTACTTTAATAAACTCTTTAATAGTTATTTACCCTTTAAAAAGCTTATAAAATATATAAAAGAGCACTTTAAAATAGAAAGTAATTAGTAATTTTACTACCTTAAGTAAAATTATATTTTCTTTTATAAAGTTATTATAAAGAATTCTAAAAAGACTAAATTAAAGTGCTTAGAGCTTCTTATTATAAACCTTAAGAAAATTTACTATAGTCTCTTCCCCTTTACTATAATTAATATAGAGCTCTATAGCTAGCTTATTATAGCTATAAGCTTAGTTTCTAAGTATAAATTAGTACTTTTTAACTATATACTAATATTTAAAGGTATACTTAGAGACCTTAGAAAATGCCTATATATAGATAAGAATATCTTATTATAGTAGTAAATAGCTAAGACTATAGACTAAAATAAATATAATAAAGCATTATTTATAGACTACTATTATAAATAAGCCTATAATAAACTATAATTCTTATCTAAAAAAAGTAAATCCTTAAGATTCTTTAAAAAGTACTTTATTTATAGAAAATAAAGATATTAGTTAATAAATTACCTAAAGTATAAGTAATAAAAAGCAAAAAATTACTAATAAAAACGTAAAAACTATAAAAACCTACTAACTAATAGAAGTTATAATACCTTTCTATAGGTATTTAAAGGCATTATAATAGATTTTAATAAGAATAGAAATAAAGCTCTAAATTATATTAACTACCTTACTTAAAAAGCTATTAATATATACTTTACTATAAAATAAAATATATATTAAAGCCTAGAGTTAATATTTACCTAATTCTTTATATTAACACTACCTTTAATAGAAAAGCCTACTTTAAAGTAGCTAGTATTATTACTTTAAATACTAATTTCTAAAGGTTTTCTTCTCTTAAAAATGCTTAAAAATAGTGTATTTAAATATACCCTTTCTAGTAATAATCTCTACTAGTAAACTAACTAATTAGATTTTTAATGCTTTATATTAAAAGAGAGATATACTATTAAGGTATTTTAAGGGATTATTTTAAATACTAAAGCAGTAGGTATATTAATAATAGAGATTAGCTAAGTAACTATATTAATAAAGTTAATACTATATTTAAAGATTAAAGCTACTAATTAATATATTATTAATTTTAAAGCTAGATTAATAAAATCTTTAGATATTCTTTATATACTAATAGTCTTTAGTTTTATTAACTTCTATATTCTTAGCTTATTAATGCTATTTTTATATTATATTATAGATATAAATAGAATAAATATAAAGCTAAATAATATTAAAAATCTACTTATTTAGGGTAATATAAAGGTTTTTATTATATATAAATAGGGATACTCTTAGTAGACCTTATAAGCTATTAAAGTAGAGATTTTCTACCTTTTAAAGTAAGAAATCTACTAACTTTACTACTATTTTAGCTACCCTTCTATAATAAAACTTATAAAGCTACTATAGTATACTAGTAAGGAAATAATAATAGTAGCTATTAAAAAGCTTACTTAAAAATATTACTAATACTAAATATATAGTAAAGCTTTTAGCTACTTTAAATTTATATTAAAGAAGGACTATAACTTTAACTATAAAGTTATTATTAATATTCTCTAAATTAATAAAAAACCTATTCTATATATTATTAATATTATAACCTTATTCTAAGCTATATACCTTTTTAAACCCTAATAATAAAAAGTATTAAATATTTAAAATACCCTTAAGAAATGTTAGATTAATATATATCTTAGACCTTTTAACTAAATTATTTATAATACTAGAAAATACTTTACTTTTATAGAATTTCACTACTTAGTATAGTTAATAGTAATTAATATAAGTAAGGTATTTATAAAAGCTTATAATAGTGTTAGTAAGGTTAAATAATACTATATACCCCTTAGAAGGGTATATAATATTATTAATAATAAAGTAGGTAAGCTACTTACCCTAGCCTAAAAGCTATAAATAGCTATTAAAGCTATTAATAACTTTATAGGTCTTAATAGCTTTATACCTATACTACTAGTATTTAGAGTATATTCTAGAATAACTATAGAATTTATATTTAGTTTCCTAATAACTTAATAAGCTATAATTCTCTATAAGGCTATTAATAAAGCCTATAAATACCTTACTAGAAGATAAGTATAAAACGCCCTATATACTAGAAATAAACTAAATACTCTTCTAACTTATAATTTACTATTAAAATTAAATATATAAATATAGTAAGAAAAAGGTAGTTAGTATAGCCCTTAGAAGCTACTAATAATAACTAATAAAACCTATACTATAGAAATACCTAATAGTTTAGTAGAATTTTAAAGCACTATTATAAAGCTATATATAATAGAAATAGACCTTATAGAGAAAGATATTAAATTAGCTATTAAGCACTAAGTAGCTACTATATTAAATAACTAGAATAGAAATACTACTTATAAAGAGAAAGAAAAGGAAGATTAGAGAATAAAAAGGTTTAAAGGTATTAAGATTTATTTACTAATAAAGTAGGGGTATAAAAGGCTTTAAAAAGTACTTATAGCTACTTATACTATAAATAGTAAGGAGAATTATATAGTATTCTTTTAAACTCTTATACTATTTAGGTATACTACTAACTAAAATATACCTAAAAGTACCTATAATAAGGGTAGCTATTTAAAGATCCCTTTAATAAACCTAAATAATAATAAGGAATTCTCTTTTTTAGAATTAACTTAGAGAAAAAAAAGGGATTTTTTTATATTATTTTTTCTTTAAAAAGGTTTAGAAATAGGTAGTTTAGTAGGTAGTTTATTAACTTTACTACTACTAAATACCTAGTAATAGCTAACTTATTAAGCTATAAGTGCTTTATATACTACTTAATAGTATAAAGAGGGAAAGAAAGGTATATAAAAGAAGGAGGCTTAAGAGAAGGGTTTTATAGCACTAAAAATAAAAAAGTAATAAGAGAAAGGTTTTAAAAAGAAATCCTATAAGCTAACTACCTTTCTTATAGCTAAAAAGAAAGATAATTTCTAGCTTATAATTAACCTTAAAAAAGAGATTAAAATTAGTAATAAAGGTAAGCCCTTTACTAAGTTAAATAAGAAAAAAATTAATACTTTACTAAATTAAAAAGTATTTAAATTTATTACCTTTAACCCTTAATACTATAGTAATTATTATTTTTTTAATTCTTATATAGTTAGAGAGATTAAAGGTAAAGAAACTAATATACTATATAAAAAATTAAGACTTATAATTTAAGGCTATAGTAATAGTAATAAAGGTATAATTCTTATATAATCTCTTATAATTTAAAGAGCTAGCTAATAGCTTATTATAGCTTTAGCACTATTATTAGTAAAAAAAAAGATCTCCTTATAGCTCTAAGATATTATATAAGTATATATATAGTTATAGACTACTCTTAATAGGCTAATAATTATAAGACTGCCTTAATAAATTACTTACTTATATTCTATAGATATAATTATAAAAGTTATTAAGCTATTATATAGAATTATAAAGATAGGCACCTATTAGTAAGTAACCTATATAAAATACTACTAGAAGAAACTTATAATAACTATATTAAGCTATAATCTATACTTACTTATTATATTAAAGAAAAATCCTAACTTTAGCATTATTAGTATATAAACTAATAATACTTTAAGCCTTAGTAATAATATATTTTATAAGAGGGAAGAGGTTAAATTAAAAAATATAGGATTTTTTATAAAACTAAAGCTATAATTAATAGCTAAGAAACCCTTTATTTTTAATAGTTATATTCTTTTATAACTTACTAATAGTATTATTAAAGTTAAGTAAAAAGGCTAAAGTAAGAAGCTAGTAATAGTTATACTTAATTAATTAACTACTAAGCCTAAATATATAAGGTAATAAGCTTATAAAGCATATATTTTAATAATTTACTAGCCTAAAGCTACTTTTAACCTCTTAATTATAGTATAAGCTTAAAACTCTAATTAAACTAATATAAATAACCTTAATAAAAGAATCTAATAGTAAATTAATAATTATAACTATAGAATTTAATATATTCTACTAAACCTTTTATTAGTAGTATTATATATATTTATTAATAGTTCTTTTATAAATAATAAAGACTTAAGTTTATAAATTAAGTTTATAATAATCCTTAGTAATAAAAAAAAAAGTAATAATAATACTAAATTTAACCTTTATAAAAATATTATTATATATAGCTTTATTAAAAGTAAAAGAGTTATAAAAAGTACTCTTATATTTAAGCTATATAGAATAGTATAAGGTATAGATATTACCTATATAGTAGGTATTATATTAAATATAATTACTAAGAAGCTATAAATATTACTAATTCTAATAATTATTTATACTAACTCTTTTTTATTATATAAATACCTTATAAAGTTAGGTATAATAAAGGAAAAGAAACTAATAATTAATATTATAGCTCTCTATTAATTATATAAGAGGTAAGAGATTATAAAGATTTAATAAATTAATAGGGATAATAATATTATAAATACTATAATAAAGATAATGCTAAATAAGGCCCTAAAAGGATTTATTAATAAAAATAAGGCTTAAATTTATATAAAAGAATAGGTAAAAAAGGAAGTATTAAATAAGGGAATAAATAATATTAGAAATATTAAATAATAAAAGGAAATTAGAGTTATTAAGTTAAGTAATTAACTTAATATAAAGCTAGCTAATTAGAATTACTCTTTTTAACTAAGGGATTTACTTATATTTACTTTATTTAATTTTTATTTTTATATGTTTTTTTTAGCTACTTTTTAAGTAATTTCTCTTTTTTAATAAAAAGAGAAAATTTATAAGTATTAGAATTACTCCCTTATAAAGTAACCTTAGTATAGCTAGAATAAATATATACTATTTTATTAGCTATACTAAGAAGGGTATAGGGTAATATAATAGCTTATAGCCTTATATATATATATATCTCTGCCTATAATACTATAGGCAGCTAGATTTTAGATATCTATATACTATAACTTTTAACCTTGTTTTTTGTGCTCTTTTTGTAGTACTGCTTTTATTTACCCTGCCTAGTAAAAACCAACAATATCTATATAGCACTTAATTCTAAATAAACTATAGTAATTTTTATAAAGTAGTTTTTTAAGACTAGCTATTTTTAGTAGTTTTTACTAGCCTATATATTAAAAACTAAATAAATAGAGAATATTATAGAAATAATTATATAAGGTATAAAAGTAATAGCTATACTAGTGCTAGTATAGGGTTATAATAATTATATAAATAATAAATAAGTATTAGAAGTAATTAATTTATTATAATAAAAATAAAACTATAGGCTTATAGCTCTATATTATAGCTATAATAATACTACTACTACCTTATTATTTACTTTACTTTCTTTAACTTAGCCTTTATTTTATTATTAATATTATTATTATTAAGTTCTTTTACTCTTTATTACTTATAACTTATACTACTATTAGTATTTTATACTAATACTATAGTAATACTATAGGTAATCTATAGAATTTAGTTATTTTTCTTTAAGGTATTTATAATATATATAAGCTATAGTAGTATTTTAGTTTAAATAGCTAATATCTTTATATTACTACTACTATAAACCTATAATAATATACTTATTTTTTTAATTATACTAAGGGTTTTATTAATTCTATACTTTACTACCTTCTAAGTAATATTATATATAATCTCCTACTTTAAATTAGTACTATACTAATACTAACTTAGTTTTATATTATATTTATACTAATATCCTTCTTTATAGCTTTATAATTTTAGTAGTTAAAAATACTTTTTACTTTATTTTAATAAGTAAATAAATTATATAGCTATATACTAATTAGCTATTACTATAGTATTAGCTTAAACTTAACTTACCTTATAATATAGCTTTTTAGCTATAGTATACTTATAGTAAAAACCTTTAATACCTATATTAATTAGTAATAAAACTATAATAAGTCTATACTAAGCTTCTTACCTTAAGTATTATAGTATAATTTATATATATTCTTAGTATAAATAAAGTAAAAAGTATATAGCTAGGTATATATAGAACTAAGCTATTAATAAATTAGTAATAGCACTAACTTAGTATAAAAGTAGTATTTATACCCTTTTTATTAGCCTAAGATTTATTTATTTTTTATAGTAATTTTTATAGTATTATAATTTTTTTTATTTATTCTTTAGTATATTATTAAACTAAAGCTAATATAGTAGTATAGTAAAAAGGAAATGAAGGGTATACTTATATTTATAAATAAATTATAAAAAAAAAAAGAAAAAAAATCCTTATTAAAAGAAAATAACCTTTTTATAATACCCTTTTCTCCCCCCTTCCCTTTATATAACTACTAAGTAGCTATTAATAGTCTATATAGCTACTATAGTAAATACTATAGCTAAACCTTATAACTAACGCTAGGTTAGAACTATAGGGCCTTTATAATAGTAATATAGTAACTAACTAAGTTACTTAAGCCTAAATAATCCTTACTTATACCTTAGGAAAATATTATTATACTTCTCTAGTAATACTAGTATTAGTTTTTACTAGGCAGGGTAAATAAAAGCAGTACTATAAAAAGGGTACGAAAAATAAGGTTAAAAGTTATAGTATATAGATATTTAGAATCTAGCTATCTATAGTATTATAAGTAGAGGTATATATATATATAAAGCTATAGGCTATTACATTACCCTATACCTTTCTTAGTATAGCTAATAGAATAATATATATTTATTCTAGCTATACTAAGGTTACTTTATAAGGGAGTAATTTTAATACTTATAAATTTTCTTTTTTTATTAAAAAAGAGAAATTACTTAAAAAATAGCTAAAAAAAACATATAAAAATAAAAATTAAATAAAGTAAATATAAGTAAATTCCTTAGTTAGAAAGAGTAATTCTAATTAGCTAGCTTTATATTAAGTTAATTACCTAACTTAATAACTTTAATTCCCTTTTATTATTTAATATTTTTAATATTATTTATTCCCTTATTTAATACTTCCCTTCTTACCTATTCTTTTATATAAATTTAAGCCTTATTTTTATTAATAAATCCTTTTAGAGCCTTATTTAGCATTGCTTTTATTATAGTATTTATAATATTATTATCCCTATTAATTTATTAAATCTCTATAATCTCTTACTTTTTATATAATTAATAAAGGGCTATAATATTAATTATTAGTCTTTTTTCCTTTATTATACCTAACTTTATAAGGTATTTATATAATAAAAAAGAGTTAGTATAAATAATTATTAAAATTAGTAGTATTTATAGCTTCTTAGTAATTATATTTAATATAATACTTACTATATAAGTAATATCTATACTTTATACTATTTTATATAGCTTAGATATAAAAGTACTTTTTATAACTCTTTTACTTTTAATAAAGCTATATATAATAATATTCCTATAGAGATTAAATTTAGCATTACTATTACTCTTTTTTTTATTATTAAGAATTATTATAAATTTAATTTATAAACTTAGGTCTTTATTATTTATAAAAGAATTATTAATAAATATATATAATACTACTAATAAAAGGTTTAGTAAAATATATTAGATTTTATAGTTATAATTATTAACTTACTATTAAATTCTTTTATTAAGGTTATTTATATTAGTTTAATTAGGGTTTTAGGCTTATATTATAATTAAGAGGTTAAAAGTAGCTTTAAGCTAGTAAATTATTA
>SRPZ01000197.1:0-53549 GCA_018360255.1 Claviceps maximensis
TAGCTTAACTCGCGTAGTATTTTGGGTTTATATCACATAACTAGACTTATAGCATGATAATGAAACTCTCTTGTTTCTTCCTCCAAGTATAATACGTGACCCCAGAAAAATATCCAGCGTGTCTCTACTGCGCAGAGTGGACCCGACCGGAATCACACGGCGGTTATGTCCTTTCTTGTTAAGAAAAAAAATACTCAGAAAAAAGCCCTTTCGCTGCTTAATGAGGTGCTTACCCCCTGCCTGCTTCCTAGAGTCTCGGCCATTCATTCTTTCGCTCCACACTCCACACTATGGGAGGAATAATTCATTGCAGGACGAAGGTTTGTATGGAATCGGGAAGGCACTCACCCCTGGTTGATGGGTCCTAGAAGAGTTGAAGATTGTGAGGGATTAGATTCCTGCGTGGTATGATTGGAGTTTCGGGGGGGGGGGGGGGGGGGGGGGCAGTAATGGTAGCGTTGCTACTTGACTAGGTGCTCCTTGGAGACAGTCGTGTGCCCAGGTGTCCACGCGTGTGTGTACATGTACTTGGGTGCTATTTGTTTCGAAAAGACTGCATAGATTCCTACCATAAGCAGGAGCGTGTATATTATACACACTGTGAGCCGGGGGGGGGGGGGGATGACGAGAGTGCCGGAGTGGGACGAAAAGGTATGGGTATGCGTACTCTGTAGAGCTCTACAGGCGATTTCATGGGAATTTCGCACGCAGAAAAAACAGCAATAGTTGCATCCTGATGAAGCTGCGTTCTGCTTAAGCGTTGCTATTCGGAGCGATACCCGCCGTGCTCGATTCTGGGACACGGCCACAATTTCATTTCCATGGCCCACTCTATAAGACTGTAGAGCGAGCAGAAAATAGTTTCCTATTTCGTGTGGTATAACTAGGAGTCATTAGCCTTTATATGCAAGGAGACACGGGGTTTCGCAGAGTCTTATATAAGCATTATATCCAATTAGTAGAATATATACTTCCTCATTCTAGGATCTCGGGATACTGGACTGCTCTTGTCGTTTCATCATCAAACGATATAACAAAGGCTCTTTAAAGTAACACAGTATGGTATTTTTAAAGTCCTCATCGGACAGTCATGCCGTGAATGTCATAAATAAAGAGGAAAAGCATCATACCATGCTTCTCGCGTTGTCCCTGATAGGTCAAATCTGAATAAGATAGTGCATAGGTAATTATGAAGCCCATACACTTAATTTATCGTCAGAATCGCTGCGTTTGCGGCACATTGACGAGCGCGGGAATAACTACAAAGATTTCCGAGTCTATCACGAAGTCTGAGGCTTCTGATTGGACAGAACTGTGGAATTTCGTCCGCTAATTCCCGCTGTTTCCGGCCGCGTGCTCCG
The DNA here is from genome assembly GCA_018360255.1 of Claviceps maximensis. Lineage (NCBI taxonomy): Eukaryota > Fungi > Ascomycota > Sordariomycetes > Hypocreales > Clavicipitaceae > Claviceps > Claviceps maximensis. The sequence goes on from SRPZ01000197.1 coordinate 1,362, forward strand.
TGGCCTTGAGGTCGCCTATAAAACGGCCCGTCTAGCCGGCGACGATGATAGCACCATTCGAGCGCCTTTGAATGAATATGCAGGCAGACCTGTATTGCTCCAGAAGATACCTATGATCCATCAGGAAACCAATAATCGTCCCCCCTTCCCCCTCCCCCTTTCCCCTTTTACCCCCTGTGCTTGTAGAAGCGTCAAGTGTCATCCATAGCTAAAAGATGTCCCTGCATTTCTGTTCCTCTCGTTCAAAACCAAGTCTTAGTTGTAGGTGCCATAGATGAAGACATTCTGAAGCACTGATACTATGGCCCGGTAGCGTCTAGATAAATCTATCACAATCACTTTCCCTGCAGCCGTGATAGAATCCGGAGCAGATCATTGGCATATACCCGTGCATGTATATACTATACAGTACATACACGGTATATATAGATTCAACTATCATGCACCGCTCCAGCAGCAAGCGAGAGAAATGCCAATCCAGACAACTGACATCCATCCGTACGACAAGAGAAAGGCCGAGGGAGGAAAGGCACCCCGCGACTATAAAAGGAACAGGAATATGTAACCCAGACTGCCCCGTCAACCCATTGTCCTCAGTAATGCCAAACAACACTCCACTACCAGGGACAGTAAGCCTAATTGATTCTACTTTTCAGGTTGAATTCTTTTTTATGAAGCTAGCTCTTGTTTTGTCTGTTTCTCTCTCGCGCGCTCCACTCATCTCTGTCTCTCCTATTTTCTAATACGTTTTGTTCTTATTTTTTTGTCTATTTGTTTCTCTTTCTATCCTCTTTTCCAGTTCTTTTTTATTGTCAGACCTGGGGACTTGTTCATTTCGAACTTCATCCCAGTCACAAAAGAAGAAGAAAGAAAGAAAACCACCACCGCCACTCCGAAACATGAAATTCCAGCTCAGCTTTCACTTTGTCGGCCTAGCCGTCGCCGAATTACCCGTCCTCCAGCTCTCCTATGAATGCTTAAGCTTTCCGCCGGTTTAGCGATACACAACCTAGCCCTGATTTCTGGCGTAGGAGAGGGGAAAAAAAAAGGGGGGGGGGGGGGGGTAAATCAAGGATGTGCAGAGTTTTTTTTTTGCTTTTCCAATCTTTCGCCTCTCATCCGAGCGGGTGTTTCTGCCGTGGCATATACAAGAATAGTCTTTTTGACCAGAGCTTTGAGCTGTGAAAGAGAATATCTGTGTCAAAACTGTTTTGTGTGTCATGTACCCGACATGTTCATGGATGTCGTGATGCTCTAATGTCATGTCGATACCTAGGAGTTTCGCAGCGGCAGGAGGGCAGAGTTTATTGTTCTGTAAATGCCACTTGGAGCGTATGATTCGGTGTTTGAGCAGCGAAAGACAATGCCGGGTGTACGTCCTGTCGATATTCGAAGGTTACAAAGCATCAAAAAGGGACTACTTGATAGATAAATGGTGGCTTCGCCGCGCAGTTTTGGGCGTGGGGATCAAACACCATGGTCAGTAGGAGTCTCGTGACACCATCGTGGCCCGCAGCTGCCATGAGACGGTCTTTTTTGTTCTTCTTTCTTCCTTCGATTCTCCCAACTTCCTTTTCTTGCTGCTTATCCTACAGACTTCTCCGATATGCCTGTACCGGAGCCTCTGAGCAGAATTCTTGCCGAATACTTGTTTCCTGTTTCGTAGCAAAAGAAAATGTAGCAGATTATCGGTTTTGCTGTCGGCAAGCGCCTCGTAAGTAGTACTTGTAGCCTTGCCAACCTATCGGTGTCTGACAGATCTCAACAGCAGCCTCATAATGTCTTCGTTTTTTTGGCTACCGCCATGGGACCGTTTATGAGCTTCCGAGAGGTGCCTTTTGGATTTTCTTTTAGAGAAATTTGACTGTTTTTGTTGCCATCATCTGCGAGCTCGTCGCTCGATGCGAAAGCTCGAGGAAGAGGTTGGCAAGTTGCGCGGTTCCAATCTGTACCGCAATAGAGGACTTTTGTCATCGTCATCTTCGGTCATCACTTCTCTCTATTCTCCGCTACGACCTGGCAGTTCAAACAAATCCAATTCACTCCTTCAATCAAAAGGGCTAGGCAAATCAGAACTCGTTCGTTCGTTGCCCCTGCCGGCGCCCAAATGGAGTGATGGCTATGTCCATAATCATCCGCTATACAATATTCGTCGGCCAGGAGACCGAAGAATCCATCACGACTTTCCAGTCTCACGGTGTTATGCAGAAAATCAAGTACTTGGGAGTCTCCCTGTCTCGTATGAAGCCAGCAAGGGTTCTTTCACAGCCGATAGGACCAACTAGGGCCACAAGTCTACATCTAGTCTTCCCACGTGGACGTTTGTAGCTAAGCGGCTCGACTCATGCATACTGCATCAATGAGGCCACAGCAAGTGTCTCTCATCGGCGCCGTTTCTTCGTTGGCGAAATCTGCCTAGAAAAATTGGAAGTGACAGGTCCTGCAGTGAGTGGGCTTTTCTTCTTGCTAGACACGTCCGGGGCCGGCTTTACCAAGAAGACATTATAGGAACATGACGTCTCCGGACTCCAATCTCAGTCCCGGAGAAAGTGTTGCTAGAGCGACATGACTCACGCCTGTCTATGTCATTATCCGTTATGGCTTTCTCGCGAGCGGCCAGGCAAAATTGGTCAGATCTGGTGCGTTCGCATTCATGGCACCGTGTCCCTGACGCCAATCTCGTCAGACCTACTGGCTAAGATCGAAAAGGACTAGTCGAGGCGTGCATGACTTGTTGTGATTCTGGTTCGGCAAGCATCGCATTCTAGTTCTGGTCAACCTTGTCTGACGAAAACCCATCACCAGTTTTCCATAACTGAGCAGCGGTTTCCCGCCGGACACAAACGAGGCGGATATTGGCAGGGTGGCTCTGCCCTACCGCATTGAACCTAGTTCTGGGCGCAGTGGTTGAGCAGAATGGCCGAGGTTTCAATGCAACGTCAAGTTTTGCTTTTGCCTATTGTTTCGCATTCTGGCATTGATGACAGTTGCAAGTTCAATATTAGCCAGGAATAGACTAAAGGTATGTACATGTGTACATAGCGACGTACCTAATGAACACATGCTCATGCAAGCATGTCTGATGTATCCACCGCCACCGCCACCTGCCCAGCCGGTGCTGAAAGTACCCAGGTAGGTGTACCTAAAGACAGACAGACGTAGCCGCTGCCAACGTCAGCGCGGTTGGCCCGTGGTCCAAGCTGCCATGGCAACGTGAGAGAAGACGCAATTCGTTTTCATTATCAGAACCAAGCATCAGCCGCCATGTATCAGCCGCCTTGCCAGCATTTGTCCGATAAAGCTGCAGCAAGGCAGAGTGGCGGCATGTCAGGTGGCTGTGCAGTCCGGCCATGGTAGCGGCCAAGTACCTGCCCAAAAGAAGTAGGTACCTAGGTTGGTATCTGGCGAGGCTTTGGCTGTGCCCCTGACGAACGCCTTTGCGAACGCGCGGCATGAGAGGCGAACAGTGCTGCGAAAAAAAAAAATAAACAGGACCGGAACCAGCCCATAGACCGACCACTCGAGCGGCGACGCCTAAGACCTAAGAGGATATGACGTTGGCAGTAGCCAGCCTCGGCGGATTTCGTCTTGCAGTCCTTTGTTGTGCGCTAGCAAGGGAGAGAACAAGGGCTCGCCGGCCTTTGACTGGGGATGTGCTTGGGTGCCTGGTCCGACCCCAGGCTGCCCCAGCTGCATGAGAAAGAATGGAACACGCCGCTTGACCAGGCGCAGCCCCGAGATACACCACTCCAGGTACTTCTGCCGCCTCACGAGCGGTCAAACAGGAGGCGCAGTACCTGCCCACCACGTACCTCACTGTGCATGGACGCGCAACCCCAAGTACCTTCTAGCGTGATCTTGTATCCCTGCCGTTGCCGCTAAGCACCACTTGATTGCCGAGTGGACTGCCTCGTCCCGTGTTTTTCTCTCCGTGCGTGTCCAGCTTGAAACCCCTGCCCTGCCCTCGTCTCGTCCGCTCCCTCGACATCCCTTGGTGCTTCTCCGATCAGCAATCGATTTGCCTGCCGTTTTCCTCTATGCTCTTGTGTTCCGTAGTCATTTACCAATATTTTTTCCCAGTCGACTAGCAAGTCTCCTATGCTCACTTACTCGTCGAGGACTAGAACAACAATCCCGGTTTTGTTCCTTTTCCTTGTTGCTTTGTTTTGATGACGACAGAGGACCACCAGGGGTCGAAGCTGAGAAGTAATAACCAACCTGCTGTCGTCGCCATTGTTTGACCTCCAGCAACCACTCGCCGCTGAACGAACTCATTTTCGACCGCCGATTTGCTCGCAGTTCATCCTCCTTCGATTTGCGCTTGTTCGTGCTTTGCGCCTTTTCGTGCTTTATACGATTTTGTTCCTTTCTCTGCGCTCTTGAGTCGTGCCGCCAGCTTGGCGAGGGTGAAACATAAAGTTTGCTCTCGCTCGACCGCCCGCTCTATCTCGCTTTCCACGCGCGGCGTCATCTCGCCGCATCTCTTCTGACTTTCCTGGTCCACAATGTCGTACGGACAATTACCAGGAAGTAAGTTCCCAGTTTTGGCTACCAAGTTCGAGCTCGACACTATTGCCGAGTAATTTAATTTGTGTCTTGCCTCTCAGTTCTACAATAGTACACTTGTTCAAATCTGCAACATCGCCTCGAACATCTTTTTGCATCCATGATTTTGATTTTTTTTGTTTATTTTTGATTTTTTCTGGTCCGGTCTTCATCATTTTTTGGGGCTTCCGAGGTGGAGGGGGGCAGGGACGGCGTAAGAGGGCGGAATTGTATCTGTTCCAACTACGCTGCCACTCGCTTCTCTCCCGCCCAAAATTTGACCGTTGATGTTTTTCTTCAGCTTTTGCCCTCTGGCCCAGCCGCTTTCTAACTCTATAACATCAATTTGCAGACCAACACAATATGCCGTTTGAGTACGGCGATTCTCGGTACACAGCCAGGAGCCCTTCGTCAGCCGAGCATCATCCCATGCAACACCATGATCAGAGTCCTTACGATCTGAGCCGGGAGCATCTTGCTTCAGGACCTCAAAGATACTACCCTTCTTCAAGTGACCAGCTCAACGCTTACCCACCAGCATCAGTATGGACCAGATCCTCTTCTCCACATTACTCTTCACCACCTGCCTGTCCTCATCACATAACTGACAAAACATAGCAATTCGTGGATGACATGTCTGGTCATCCCCAGCAGTCGTACGATGGCGATGCACACATCTATCCTGGTAGACTTCAGGACGAATACCATCAAACGTACCAGCAAGATTACTACGAGCAGCATGTTCAAGATACGCATGCGTACGATCTTGACGATCGCCGACCTATGCTAGAGGATCTTACTCGGCACGGGAGCGACGAACAATACCAAGGCCAGCAGCAGCAAACACCTGGAGGAGGACTTCGACGGTGGAAAACGGTCAAACCAGTCAAGCTCTACAACGGCAATCTTATTCTCGATTGCCCTGTTCCGCCTGTTCTGCTGCAGCAGCTTCCACACGGCGAACGCGATGAATTCACCCATATGCGATACACCGCCGCGACTTGCGATCCTTCGAATTTCAAGAGGGAGAATTACGCATTACGTCAGGTTCTCTTTGGAAAGACCCGTAAAACGGAGCTATTCATCGTAATCACCATGTACAACGAAGACGATGTACTGTTCGCGAGAACTATGATTGGGGTTTTCAAAAACATTGAGTACATGTGCAATCGACCGAACAGTAAAACATGGGGCAAGGACGCCTGGAAGAACATCATGGTGTGCATCGTAAGCGACGGACGCGCCAAAATCAACCCACGAACTAAAGCGATCTTATCAGGCATGGGCGTCTACCAGGAGGGTATCGCGAAACAGCAAGTCAACGGCAAAGACGTCACTGCACACATCTACGAGTATACAACACAGACACATTTGCAGCTTAGGAACGATGTTGTCTCTCTTGTTCACCGAAGACAACCCGTGCAGATATTATTTTGCCTTAAAGAGAAGAATCAAAAGAAAATCAACTCCCATAGGTGGTTCTTTGAGGCATTTGGCCCTGTGCTGGAACCGAATATCTGTGTACTCCTTGACGCCGGTACTCGTCCTGGTAACAACTCCATCTACCACTTGTGGAAGGCGTTTGATCTGGAACCCATGTGCGGCGGTGCCTGCGGTGAAATCAAAGCTATGCTGGGCACTGGTGGTAAAAATTTGCTTAATCCGCTGGTGGCGACTCAGAATTTCGAGTACAAGATGAGCAACATACTGGACAAACCGCTCGAGTCTGCTTTTGGTTTCATCTCCGTCTTGCCCGGCGCCTTTTCGGCTTACAGATATGTTGCCTTGCAAAATGACGATAGAGGCAAGGGTCCGCTGGAGAAGTACTTCTTGGGTGAGACTCTTCACGGCGGATCCAGCGCTGGTCTTTTCGAATCCAACATGTACTTGGCCGAGGATCGAATCCTCTGTTTCGAGATTGTCACGAAACGAAAATGCCACTGGATTCTTCAGTACGTCAAATCTGCTACTGGAGAGACGGACGTGCCAGATACGGTGACGGAGCTGGTATTGCAGCGTCGACGCTGGCTCAACGGATCTTTTTTTGCCGCCATTTATGCCATTGCCCACTTTCACGATTTTTTCCGCTCCAATCACTCCATTCTCCGAAAAATGGCCTTCTTTGTGGAATTCGTTTTCAACACGATCAACATGATCTTTGCGTGGTTTGCTATCGGTAATTTCTTCTTGGTGTTTAAAATCCTCACTACCAGTCTCGGCTCTCCGGATCTGCTGGGCAAGACTGGCTCGATTCTTGGTGTAGTATTTACCTGGCTTTACGGCGGCTGCTTGGTAAGCTGTTTTGTCCTCGCCATGGGCAACCGTCCGGCTGGTTCGGGGAAGCTGTTTACTGCCATGGTATGGTTTTGGGCCGGTATAATGATGTGAGTCTTTTTTTTTTTTTTTTTTTTTTTTCTCTTTTTTTTTGTGTCTCCCTAGCCTGCCTTCCAACCATCATCATCATGTCAGATTTCTAATGAAGCCTCGGGTTGCAGATATCTGATGTTTGCAGCCATCTTTATTGCAGTCAAGTCCGTCATCAAAGACCTTCACAGCGGTGCACCTTTTAGTGCTAGTGAACTCTTCAAGAATCCCGTTTTTTACACCCTCATCATATCTGTCATGTCGACATATGGGATCTGGCTCATCGCGTCCATCATCATGTTTGATCCTTGGCACATGGTCACATCCTTCCTTCAGTACATATTGCTCACACCTACGTATACCAATGTACTCAACGTGTACGCGTTCTGCAACACACACGACGTTTCCTGGGGGACCAAGGGCGATGACAAGGCGGAAAAGCTACCATCCGTCAACACGGAAAAGGGAGCGACGGAGACAGAAATGCCGGACAGCGGTGATTTGAATGCGCAGTATCAACAAGATGTCGCTCTGTTCAGCAGCAAACACCAGGAAGTCAAGAAGGCGCTCACGCCTGTGCAGCTGCAGGAGAAACAGATGGATTACTATCGTGGTGTACGGACAGGCGTGGTGCTCATTTGGATGATTACCAACTTTGCATTGGCGGCGGTTGTTCTCAGCACTGGTGGGCTGGAGAGAATCACGCCTGGCGGCGACGACCCGGCCAAACAGGCAGCGGATCGATCCAACATATACATGGCCATTGTCCTCTGGAGCGTTGCCGGTCTCAGTCTGTTCAAGTTCTTGGGAGCCATGTGGTTCCTCATTGTGCGATTGTTTCGCGGAGTGTAGAGTCACAGCAGTGAGGCTTGACTCATGGTCGCTTGTGCCTGCCTTTGCTTGCCATCTGGATTATACCCCAATTTTTCTTTAACGGAGGGGCAATCGCCCTATGAAACGAAGAGCTTGTATTCTCTTTTTTTTCTCTCTTCTTCCTCTCTTTTTCTGGACAAGCCGGGATGACTGATGATGACGTGTAACTTATGAAACATGATAACATGAAACATGGCGTTGAAGAAGCTGTTCAGGATAGGCAATGCCGAATTTATATGACGACACGTGCATTGTGGGCAGGCATTTTGATTGCTCGGGCTGCACTGTACATGTAGATGTACATATGTACATACATACAGTATCTGCTATCTGACACAATGAAGTCATGTTTATATTTAGAACTCTACATCATTTCCGCCGCACGATCTGACGGCAGGCAGGTAGTAAGTAAGTGGACGGCCTGCGGCTTTGTTCCTGAATCTCACTCTTCCCCTCCAGACCACGGACCCACGTGGGGAAGCCCGTCCCCACTCTGCCACTTGCCGGGCTTCGTCCATCCAATTTATCCATTCATCCGTCGATCCCTGACGATACATCATCATCGCGCCAGGACCAAGACTCATTGTTCCCGAACATTTGTTGATCAGGGACTGTTTTTTATTTTATTTTATGTTATTTTCTCTTCTTTTCTTTTCTTTACTCTCTTTTCTTATTTCTTCTTTGTATATAACTTTTGTTTTCTTCTCCATCTCTTTCCTTTTTTGGTCTGTTTCTTTGCCCCCCCCCTCCCGGGCGAGACGTGCGCTGCGTTGTCATCATGGCTGAAACGCCGTCTATACCTGTTGAGTCGGACAAAGGTACGACCCATTCTACTGCTTCCCTGGCGTGGTCTGCCTTTTCTTTCTCGCTTGATTGAATGTCGTTTGGGAGGGGAAAGAAAGGACGAAATAAGAATAAGATACGAAAGAGAAGAAGGGGACGAAAAGAAAAAAAGAAAGAAAGAAACAGAAAAGAAAAAGAAAAGAAAAAGAAAAGAAAAAACTAACACCGTCGCATCGCAGTCTGGGTCACCCTCATCACCAACGCATCCTACCTCCCCGGCCTCCTCACCCTCGCACACTCCCTCGGCGCCGTCGGCACCAAATACCCCCTCCTGGCCCTCTACACGCCCTCGCTGCCGCCGTCGGCGCTCTCGGCCCTCGCCGCCCGCAAGATCCCTTCCCTGGCGGTCCCGTTCCTCAGTCCCCGATCGGGAAAACACTACGACCTCGATCCCCGCTTCAACGACTGCTGGACCAAGCTCGTCGTCTTTGGGCTGACGCAGTTCTCGCGCGTCGTCTCCCTCGACTCGGACATGCTCGTGCTGCGCAACATGGACGAGCTGATGGACCTGGATCTCGACGACGCGTCGGCGACGGACGAGGCCGGCACCGGCACCGGCACCGGCACGAGGCTCTTCGCCGCCTCCCACGCCTGCGTCTGCAATCCCCTCGGCAAGTCGCACTACCCATCCACATGGACGCCCTCCAACTGCGCCTTCACAGCCCAGCACGCCGACCCCGTCCTCGCCCAGACACAGGCCGTCGACCCGGCCCTGACTCTCGGCGCCCTCAACAGCGGCCTGCTCGTCGTGAACCCCTCTCGCGTCCTCTTCGCCCAGATCCAAGACCGCATGGAAGACCCCCGCGCCCAGGCATATATCTTCCCCGACCAGGACCTGCTCGCGGACCTGTACCACGGCCGCTGGGTCGCCCTCCCGTACGTGTACAACGCGCTCAAGACCATGCGAAGGCCCGCCACCCACGCTGCCATCTGGCGGGATGACCGTGTCAAGAACGTGCATTTCATCCTGAGTCCCAAGCCGTGGGACGAGCTCGATGAGTCGGGCGCGTGGACGGGCGGCGACGAGATCCACCCGTGGTGGGTGGACGCGAATGCCAAGAGGATCAAGGACGAGACAGAGTCGGGACTGCTGGATGGGCTGGCGGGGGAGTGAATCCTTGATATATACATACTAATACACATACTAATACGCCGCTTTACACGCCGATTCAATCTCATATATCCTACTTGTGCTCATGTGTGCGTCGTTCCCATCCGCGTGTGCCTACCCAGATGATCACGAAAAAGAACTAAGTCTTATACGTCAACGTCCATCAAGCTGCGTGGTTCCACAACTCTTGCTATCACAATCACGCCGAGAACCTCGTTATGGGGAAACACCACGACATACTGACATGAAGCATGGCAAACACGAAATGCCACATGGAATGCCACGGAATGCTCTAACGCGGAATCAGTGTCCATCATGTTGACTGTCCATCATGTTGGTTGTTCATTATGTTAACTGTTCATTATGTTCACTGTCCATTATACTCACTGTCCATTATGCTCACTGTCCATCATGTTCACTGTCCATGTTAACTATCCATCTTGTTCACTGTCCATCATGTTCACTGTCCATCATGTTCACTGTCCATCATGTTCACTGTCCATCATGTTCACTGTCATCATGTTCACTGTCCATCATGTTCACTGTCCATGTTGACTGTCCATCATGTATGGGAGCGATCCGTCCTGCGCTATATGGTATGTACATAATGACTCTAATAATATAAATGACATGGTTCCACAATCTTGTTGGTGCGGGTATACAAAATAGAATGTCTGTCGTGCTGTCCTTCCTCCTCCTCCACGTAGAATCGCCACGCCCCTGCCATGTCGCATGAAACTTTATGAATAAGACGGAAAATGCAGGTAAAAAGAACAAGAAAAGAGAGAATGAAACACAAAAGAACAAGTAGAAAAAAACAAGAAACGCTCATCCAATGCACAAAACAACTCTCATCGTAATGTATATGTGTACATAATTGCCCTCCTATAGACACGTTCCGTGCATGCTGATATTCTTAATGCTTATATTTCTGCGATACAAAGTTAGCAACGTTTTCATTTTCACAAAAAAAGAAGAAGAAAAGAAGAAAAAAAAAGGCCAAATACTCGGAAACTAACCTCGGATATGCGCCTCCTGTTATCATGATCTAGCGCATTCGTTGCTCCCATGAGCGTTTGCCCAATGACCTTGGTGACTCCGACGGCCGGACGAAATATGATGGTCGGTGCCCGGGTTAACACCGCCTTGGCTGCGCCCACGGCTGACTGCGTAGACATGACTTCGCCCGGCACTGCAATAATGGCATCTCGGGCCAAATTCACATCTCGAGCCAGCGACCTGAAACCCCCGCGGATACCTTGCAGCACACCCGTTGGTTGATCCGCGTATAGAGAAATCTGCTTCTTGTCCTCGGCATCCGAATCCTCCCCACCTTCTCGGTGGCCGCTCTCGGCTTTTCCCTTTTCATTGAGCAAGTCTTCGGCTCCCTGGAGAGCATACTGCGTCCCTACGGCGAGCTTCGCACCAAGCTTGACCAATTCGGTGCCCGTGGTGCGCGCAAATGCGACAGCTCCCTTGGAGATACTGCGTATGATCCTGCCGTCTTTCTGATACTCCCGCAAGGGAATCTCAACCAAATCTCTGAAGCCGCTGCCAATGTTGACCAGTGATCGTACCGGCGCCAGTCCAGCGACAACACCGGGCAGCTGGTTTGTTCGGACATCGGGCGACCAAATGTCATTGAGTGTCTTGCCTAGCCGATCGAAGCCTGCCACGCCATAGATAATTACGTGCCGTAGAACCAGCCGCGACTCTTCAAGAACAATAAAATTCATAAATTCCGTCGTGTGGCCGGATCGGAGACCGCCGTAGTCGACTCGCTTCGGCTTAAAGTCCAACTTGACCGGAATGTCCATAACCTCTGCGCGTTGAAGAAAAGGAACGTCGCTTGGCGAAGCATGCGCTGGCACCTCTTCATCCTTGAACTCAAAGAATCGAATGATGAAATCCAGCGCGTCCTGGTCCACGTGAAGGCGGAGCGGCAGCACAGTCGCTCGAACCACCATTTCCGATGCCGCCAATTCAGGTATCGGCTTTACATTGAGCACTTCGACATGGACCATGCTTGTGCCCATCTCGCGTTCTCCATGGTCTTGGTCGTACGTTGCAAACTTCTTCCACGTCGACGTAGGTACGTGGTCGAAAACATCCAAGTGTTCCACTCGAGCGTCGATACTACTGACTGTCTCGCCCGATTCGGGCGGGAACAGAACCAGGTCTGCATTGACTCCCCTCAGCTCAAATGTGATCTTGTGGTGCTTGCTGCGTTTCAGGCGAAGTCGCTTGCTGGACTTGCCGTGGCCGCGCCATGCTGTTCGATTGGTATTCATAGTCATGGTCGTGGTGACGACCGATTCCGTTTCTGTCGCATTGTCGTTGAGTCCTTCATTGATCGCGCGCGTCAGGTCCCGTGGATCGCGGTTCGACGGGATACCAATGTAGATCGAGTTGAAGAGGAAATCTCCAATAGTTTCCTCATCCTCAATCTCTTCTTCATACGCCTGCAAGCCTGTTCGTCGAGCCTGTCGCTCTGTGGCCTTGGTTTCGACGTTCTCGACAGCCTTGGTGATGACATCACGCGTCTTCGTCCAATCATACCCATCAAAGAGATTCCAGATGACATGCACGTCGCGTACCGATACTTTGAACGGACTCTGCTTGACGAGGCTTGATGGTGCTCGGTCGTATGAGTTCGCATTGGAGTTCCACACCAGAGCCTTGTGCTCTTCCGGTGCATTCTGGTCATAAAAATTGTCATGAATAACCAGATCACTAGTGCTATTTGCCAGTTCATTGTGGTACTCGCTAAATCCGGTCAGCAACACGCCTTCATTTGTGTCTTCCATCAACGTCTCTTTAGACATGGTCAAGCTCTTGGTTGCGTCGAAGAGTTCTTCTCCCGCAGACTGTGATTCGAAAAAGCGCGAGTTGACGGGGAGCATCCTCTCACTACCAAACTCGTCCTCAGACCCGCTTCGCGCCATTTCTTGCGCGCCAGAAAAGTCTTGGTCAAAGTCGTATTCACCTTCTGGTCGTCCAAATGCTTCGGCAGAAATGGAGGCGAGCAGGTCCTGAACGGGAAGCACCTTTGTCCTGTATTTGTTCTCCTTGGATGGCGGAGTGGGCGGCTTTAGCGCGTTTGCGAGAGCAATGAGCGTCTGTGTTGAATCGGCACACGTTTCCAGTACGAGCAGGTCGTCTCGCACTTCGACTTCGACTCTGGTTGCACTGTCCGGGACTGGAATTATGTTCGCCACCACGCTGGCCGATGAGACGTAGCATATATCCACAAACCCACTAGCACACATATCTTCTACCTGTCTAGAAACAGACGATGATGTCCGCACTCTAGGCACCCCAGATGCGCCTCCTCCTCCTCCTCCTCCTCTTCCTCCTCTTCCTTCCGCTCCTCCTCTTCCTCCTCTTCCTTCTGTGCTGATGTCAAGGAGCTGGCTGACATCATTGGTCAAGAGAACAGATGCCTTCTTGATGCCAGCGGACACCTTAGTTCGGCTGTTGTGAGGAAGCACGGCCTCAATGTGTGCGTCAGTCAGGACTATGGCCAGCTTTGAAGGCAGCTGGTACGGGTTTAACCCAACAACACAGTCTCTCAACCCAACGTCCAGGACAGTCGGTTTGCTCGAGGAAGTCGGCTTTTCGGTTGCGTTCATTGAACATGATGGCGCAAAGACGCTCTGTGCCTGGTCGCCAAGATTCGCTACGGATGCAGCAAGACATGCTTCAAAATCCTGAGGCGTCGCGTCGATATCTAAGTTCAGGAAGTCCATGATAGTGGCAACCCGGTACTCGAATCTGAGGTCCTGCAGCTTTAATTTGATGATGGGCTCCATCTCGTCACCAATGAAACGCACCATGAGAACCGGGCCGTTGGAGGGTGTTTCCGTTGCGCCTTCGAAAACACTGGAGCTGAGCAGCTCTTCTGTATGATTCCGCTGCACATGGATGCCGTGGAGTGCAACCGCAATGAGAGAAGGGACAGTGATCTGGCCCACTTCAATTTCCCGCATCTCGCACCCAATGTGTCCGATATTCTCAAACATTTCACAGCTGATCGACAATCTCTGGACTCGCGTCAATGTGAGCAAACCAGGGCGGTCATCCTCAGGAAGATACTTCGCCACGGCTGCCAACTTGCCTATTTCCTCGCCGAGAGCGGGAAGAGCGGACAACTGTGCAATGTTCTTGACCGATACGTTCACTGTTTCGATTGTGGCTCGTAGTACCGATCCCTTCCTCCTTTGTCGTAGCAGAGTGTCCACCATGACTTCATCGTTTTCATGATCAAACTTCACTTTAGACGGGATGATAAGCTCCAGAAGTTTTTCGAGATCCGTGTCTTTTGGTGTCGCGAGGAATTCGAGTCTCATGCAGCGAACCTCTGTGCTGATGGCAGGATCTGCCAATGAGTTCTTGATATATGGGCCCGAGATTCGCAGTCTGCTGCATCCAATTCCAATGCCTTCATCACGACTCACGAGCTTCAAGGCGCTTGTTTCCGCAGCTAGACTACAATCCTTTCCGACGAGTTCGATCAAAGAGCCTCCGATTCGTAGGTTGATCTTGTTTTGTGAAGTGGCCGATTTGTCCTTGGGATCAATGGGAGTATCAAACCGCACACCTCTTTGCTTCGCCGACGACAACGACCGCAGTGGTTTGTTTGTCGGAAGAGAGGGGCTGGATGTTATTGACGCGCTCATGTTCAGGAAGCTGCTTAGGCCGCCAAACCAGCCAAAAGTTTCGTCCAGCCGCTGGAGGTCAATCTGTACAACAAGCGGGAGCGTCTCTACATTTGTTCTGACTCCATCATCGGACTGAAGAATTTCGATGGACACATCATGGCCAGTTGAAATGAACGAGTCCCTGATGGAAGCATTCATTTGTCTTGCGCAATCAAACGATATAATATCACCCTTAGCATAACCAAACCGAAATTTCTCCAATTCAACCTTGGTGAGTATGTCACCTGGTTTCGGCAACACAGCCCTGCCGGCTGCCAAGGGGGTTTTTGCATGTCTTGCCAAGGGCGTAGAAGAGATGTTGAGGTTGACTAGGGTCATGTTCAAAAGAACTTCTTCGTCGTTGGTGAAGGGCAGGTAATCTTTTCGAGGGGGGGTAGAATTGATCATACCACTCAGTCTATTCAGAAAATTAATATTTATTTCTTCGGCGGTTATTTTGACACAAGTTTGGGGAACCGAATCATGACCCGGGTAAGTTGAGGCCGGCGATTCGTCGGAAGACGAAGCCTTGTCACTCTTCACAGCCTCGAGCAACCTCTCCACAGCCATGGCTAGAAGAAAGGCAATGGACGCGTCGAAGCGGATGATCATAGGCGAGATCTCTACTTCTAATTGTGCAGAAGACGTATTTTCGTTTGTATCAACGTTTGTTGAAGCTTGCGGGAAACATCTTG
This sequence comes from Claviceps maximensis, assembly GCA_018360255.1. NCBI lineage: Eukaryota > Fungi > Ascomycota > Sordariomycetes > Hypocreales > Clavicipitaceae > Claviceps > Claviceps maximensis. Next base: position 16,493 of record SRPZ01000197.1, read on the forward strand.
GAGAAGAAGAGGCATGTATTGAAAAGGCTCCTGGTGCCTGTGGGTAGGTGGAAGATTGGCCCAATGTTTGCATCACCGTACTTGATGACTGAGGACGTTCTGTATGGAAATGCCCATGCTGGTGTTGTGACTGTACGTACACCGAGATATGATCAAGGCTCATTATCTCTTTCACGAGCTTCGGAGGGCATTTCGGTGTCGAAATGCCATGGTCTGATAAATTCTCGGCGGTGTCGGGGGCTTTTACGTGGTTGGAAGGCAACATGGACGGTCTGCTGAAGGCGGGCGACGACGTACTGTCGTCTGTCTCAGATTCGCTTTTTTCTTGACCAACAAGATTTGATGTGCGTGAGTGAGCATTTGAAGCTGATGCAGCAAGATAATTTGAGTCATCGTCTGCACTCTCATCCCATGCTCCCGGCATGACTGGTATTCCTAGACTTGCATCCATGGGTAGCACATCTTGGGTCTGGATAGAGTCTCTTGCCGGCATATTATCTTGTATTTCTTCATGCGCCAGATGCGACGACTTGTCGGCAACTTCAGCGTCGCCAGTAGTTTGAAACTGTGCTGCGGCATGTTGTCTGTCAAACCCCGAGATGCCTTGAACCTGTTCAAGCCCTTGGGTTTGCATTGATCCCTCCTCAAGCAGATATTGCGACGCCTCAATGGCCTGTGAGAATGCACTCATGTACATACTCTCTGCTTCTTTGTGGGTGTAGAGGTGCGATTGAGTTAGGTCATCCACAGATGTTGCTATTGAGCCGGGTTGGGTGCTGGGAGTACGGGCCGTGTTAATCTGGGCGGCGCCAAACAGGCTCAAATTTGAATGATTCGCTTCATTGTCATGTCCAGCAAACGCCAGATGGTCAAGGTTCGAAATCGTGCCGTTATCCAACAGTTGACTACAGGTGCTCGATTGTATTGGTGATGAAAGGTCCGTTTTTGTCACTGAAGAAAGAGAGAGAGTAGCGGAGGATGAGAGGTCGTGGGTGTCAAGATATGTCGATGCCCGAGGCGTTGACGGCCCCTGATTACCTGTATCATTCTCGGCGTCTTGCCCCAAAACACTTTCCACGTCTGACATGTCATAGGGAATAGCCAAAGCATCCTCGCTATCAGTGAGAGGATATCCTGAGCCGTCAGACTCGACGTCGTCAGACAGCCGCTCACGAAAGCTCTCTTGAAGGGCTGCCATGGGATGTTCGTGGAAGCTTCCCTGGGACAGAAATGTGGCTTGTCTGGAAGGTGAATTTCGTGTCATGGCTGGGGAGAACGCACAGGGCGAAGCAGTTGATGGAGATCGGGTCAGCCCAGCAAATGCGTCGACCTCGGACACAAGACAAGCTCGAATATCAGTAAGAGACAGATGCCGTTTGCCCTCATGATGGGCCATTGTCGGTGTACCATCGTTGCTAGTCTTGGCACATGAAGTAACTCCTTCCACCTCGATCCTCCCCAAGCTGACCTGAAGGGAGACTGGCTCCAACTTGGACGAGTTTAATTCGGCCGGGACTTCCAATTCCAACTCGATTGCCACATTCACGATCGTTATCTGAGTTCTATCAATGATTCCCTGCAAAAAGTCGGTAAGAAAACCAGGTAGCGAAAGCGGCTGGCCAGTGCCAGTTTGCGAATCGTCTTCACTCCCGTCGTCATCGCTTGTTATCCCTGAGGAACCTAAATCGATGGTTTCCGCAGCTAAAGCGCTTTCGAGCTGTCTCTTTTCGGAAATAGGCTCCATGTCCAAGAAAGACTGTGCAAGATCGGCCGTATTGGGGACTAGCGATGTCGGAGCATCGGACTGAGGGCCGGCCGCCAACGTGTCCTTGAAAGTGTCGGCGTCACTCAGGACTTTCAAGCGGACATGGACTCCATCGACTTCGACTGTAATCGGGCTAGTATAGAAGTCCATTGGTATGGTGACGCGAAGGACCAGGACCTTGGCTTTCTCGAGACCGAACGAAGGGGGAAGGCTGAGCAGCTTCTGAAGCTTCTGTGGGTGGATTGATTTAGCACGTGAGAAGAACGGTTTTGGCGCCAGGATATCCAACGTACTTTTTGTTTGATGCCTACATCTCTAAATTCAAAAACGGTATTTCTTCCCAATGCTAGATCGAGATTGTCCATGTCCAGGGCTTCTGCATCAAGCAGGTCAAGGCGTGAGAGGGCATAGCGAAGCAGGCGCTTCGGCATGCCGGAGCCCCGAAAGGACTGGAACAGCGCCGCCATGGCGATAGCTGCCGGGGCAGAGGCAGGACGTAGAGGAGGAAAGCGTGCGAGAATGTCCAGCGTATCTGTGCTCTATTTCGGCGCGAAGAGGCACGCAGTCATTACAGGATGACCAGCTCTACACCAGACGCGGGGATGCAAGTCATATTGCGGGTCGAGGCGAAGGAGGTGTTTGAGGTGTTTGATTGAGGTGTTTGAGTTTGAGGGAGAACGGCTGCGTGGATATGTCAGAAGTGACAGAGACAGACTGTGCTAGTCAGAGTTGGTTTGCATGTTCGTGCTGATGGTCTCGCTTCCGTATGTGTCTACGTTTGATGGCAGATGGAGGGAGACGCGGGCTGCCGAGTCGGAAGGCGAAGGCAGACGAGGCAAGGCGAGAGGACCATTTGACGTCTGGTTTGGTCTGGCTGGTCTGGTGGAAATCGGGAATGCATGTGGTGACATAACTCGCACTAGTGCACCAGGCCAGGCCCGTCTTGTCCAGCCCGGCACAGCGTCGGGCGCAGGCGCAGGTGCAGGTGCAGGCGCAGGCGTGAGTGGACAGACAGGATTGCCAGCCTGGCTGGGTCCAGTCTCGCTGCACACGCACGGCGCACACGCATCAGTGGGCGGGCCAAGACCAGATGTCACTGGGATCATCAGTGTAGCCGTGCAGGAGACGCGCGAGAGGCACGCCAGTGCCGGGTGGCGCTTGGTGGCATGGCACGGCGTGGCGGGGTCTCGATCTGGAACATGCAAGTGGGCGCGGTGCTGTGCTGTCACGGTACCGGCCACAACCCCCTCCGCGTGCCCCGCAGACCTGCGTGCGTGCGTGCGCGGCCGTTGTGTTGGACCTGGACCACCCAGACCAGAAGACGCCGCCCAGGCACGCCGCATCACCATCCACAACCTGACTTGTTCGTCACCCCGTGCAGTCCACATGCACCTTCCCGCGTCCGCCTTCCCCCCCCGACTGCGCCATATCCACGCCAGCATTTCTTGAAGGGTGCGTGTATCGGGCATCTGAGTCTTGAGTCTTGGGTATTCTCAGTCACGTCAGTCTCGCTGCAATCACATGCACAGCTGTGTGCCGTCATGGCTCAGACATTCCAGTCAAACTAGCTGTTCTGATCAAAAGCTACATACCGACACGTTCTCCTCCCTCGTCAACTGGTCGTTTCCTTACCCTTTGAACTTCCATCTTTCGTTGCGCATATTTTCCATCCACTCACTTCGCTCTCCGTGCATGCATCTGTGCTCCGTTTGCCGCAGAAACACCTCTTCCAGAATATACTACGAGGACCTCAGACCGGCCTCCCTCTCTGTTAGTCCACTCGTCGTAGTCAGATAGACGGTCTAGTCATGGCACCAACGGATTCAGACTCTGCACAGGTATGCCACTCGATGATGGGCAAAAGTAGTATCACTGACCAGGCCGCATGCCATCGTGTGACAACTGCCAGATATTTTGCCAGATGATATGGTATTCACACATGGGTTTGATCAGCCTCGAGACTCATCCGCGTCCGCATCCGCATCCAATTCCCATGTCGTCATCGTAGGCGCCGGTTTGTCCGGCCTACGCTGTGCAGACATCCTTCTCCAAAGCGGCTTCCGGGTAACCATATTGGAAGCCAGAGATCGCGTTGGTGGACGACTTCATCAGCAACGCCTCGCCAACGGTCTTCTGATTGATCTTGGTCCCAATTGGATCCACGGCACTCACGACAATCCGCTACTTGAACTAGCCAAGAGCACCAAAACCTCTCTTGGAAGCTTGGACAGTCATACCTGGGCCTTCACCCCGACAGGTGATCTGTTGCCTCGTGAGGAAGGCGACAAGTACAGCACCATGGTGTGGGATATCGTGCAGCAAGCCTTTGAGCATTCTAACGCCTTGGGGGCCGAGACTGATAAGAACAAGAGCTTGCTCGACTTTTTCCATGAAAGATTACCGCTCCTGGTTCCTGACACTGAACCAGATTATAAGATAAGACGACAAATCACCGCAAACATGGCCGAAATGTGGGGGGCTTTTATTGGCAGCCCGGTTTCTCGTCAGAGTCTGAAATACTTTTGGCTAGAGAAATGCATTGAGGGGGGTATGTCCACGTCCTCCATTCCCCAAGAATAAAAGATGGAAGAAAAGAAGAAACAAGAAGAAACAAGAAGGAAAATATCAAATCAATATCGCCTTCCTCTGAAAGCAGCAGCTAATCATAAGTTAGAAAATCTGTTCTGTGGAGATACTTACCAGAAGATACTCAATCACGTTGCTGCCCCAGCTCTCGCCGGAGCTGAAGTTAGATTTAAATGCAAAGTTCAGCAGATCCGATATCCGCCAGATAGCAGCGGCAAAGTAGACATAGAGCTTGTCGGTGGAGAGACACTCTCGTTCGATGAGGCAGTTGTCACAACACCCCTTGGCTGGCTGAAGCGCAACCTGTCTGCCTTTCTGCCTGCCCTTCCCATTCGATTGACGCAGGCCATCAAGTCCATAAGTTACGGATCTCTCGAAAAGGTCTGAGGAAACCGCGCGCTCTTTTCTAAGTCTAGCTCTGTTTTTGTTTTCCTCGGAATCTTTTTTTTTCTGTTTTTTTTTCAAAGGAGAAGGGGGGGCGCTTTAATACATCACTAAAGCAATACCAGGTGTACATCAGCTTCCCGCGCGCCTTTTGGCTCGATTCTCATCAAGGCCACCCCATAAACGGTTTCATCGAATGGCTTTCCCCTCAATACGCTCCGGAATCCAACCCTCGCCGGTGGCACCAGGAGGCCGTCGAACTTGCGAGCCTAGAGGCTCCAAACGCGCATCCAACACTTCTCTTCTATACTTTTGGTGAACAATCAGAATACATCACGTCTTCATTGGCCCACTTAACGACGCAAGAAACCAGGGACGGTTTTCTAGACACGTTTTTCCGTCCATACTACTCCCGGCTGCCCAACTACAGTGCCGACCACCACGACTGCCAGCCACTTGAGTTTGTTGCGACGGAGTGGTCCAATGACGAGCTCGCTGGGCACGGCAGCTACTGCAATTTCCAAGTCGGCCTGGAACATGGCGACGATGACATTGAGATCATGAGAGAGGGCCTCCCGGGGCAGCGGATCTGGTTTGCGGGAGAGCACACTGCACCGTTTGTGGCTTTAGGTACAGCAACGGGGGCCTATTGGAGTGGCGAGATGGTAGGCAATAGGATCGTGGAGGCCTGTTCGGTAGCAAGGCGTTCTTGAAACGGTGTTTGTAGAAATAGCTTTCGATTTAATCGTGGTCTTGAGCACATCTTATATCATATTGTGGGACTTGTCAACACAGCGCTGCCTACACATTCAGGGCCCTTGTGCTTTTTTAAAAAAGAATTACAGATTATTGAAACGATTTGAATAAAATATCAAATATACTTGACAATCGTAAGGACTCTAATATCGTGTGGGGTATCAAATATATAAACAAGTCATCGGCCAAAAGACAACACATGCTCTCGTTCCATCATACTTGTTCCCCTCTTTATAGCTTGAGAATGTTTGATATGGCCGTTTCGGACTTGACCTATATCCACTCCTCAAAAAAACAGCCTCAAGCGGCACGCCAGCAAAGCGGATGAGAAAAGAAAAAAAAAGAAAACAACCCCCAAGCCCCTCTAGCCCGACCCCTCCAACCCGTCATCTTCCTCAACCCTTCCCTCCGACCGCAACAGCAGGACTATTCCCAACGCTCTTATACGCCTCCCTCAATTCAAACTCTTCCACCTCCCCCTCGGCCACCTCCCCGACCACACGCGCCGGCCTCCCCGCCACGACTGAAAAGCTCGGAATCACCATAAAGGACGGCACCACCGCGCCATCCAATATCCTCACATAGTCCTTGACAATAGCAAACTCGTTCACCATGCAATCCCGCCCTATGTGCACATGGTTCCCCACAGTCGCGGCCTGCACCACCGAGTTCTGCCCGACAAAGACGTGATCGCCCAGCCGCAGCGGCATATACGTGTACGAGCCCTTGTACAGACGTCCCGGCGGACGGAGCAAGACGCCCCTTGACAGGAAGCAGTAGCGGCCAATGGCAACGGCGGTGGAAGAGGGCGAGGCTGTCGCGGCGGTCGAGGTCGCAGACGTGGACGTGGAGGAAGGTTGCGCGGCCGCGACGGTGGTGCGGACGAGGTCTCCCCTGATCATTACCTCTGGCTGGATGACGGTTTTGCCGCCGAGCATGATGTTTTGCGTGCCGACGAGGATGGCTTTGCGAGAGACTTTGTTGCCCGTGTCCTGGGGAATCGGTGGCGATGTTATTTATGTTGTTTTTTTTTTTTTTAAAGAGAAGAAGAGGAACATTCAGGAGAGGGCTATGGGAAATGTAATTTTCATACCGTCTCGATGTAGTCGCCTTTTGCCGGTCGACGAGACATGTTGGTCTTGGGAGCTGGGTAGCCAGGGACAGAACGCATGTATGGATAGTGTGACGATCAGCCTTGTCCGTGTCGTCGAACAACTCGTCGTCATAAGAAGCTTTAGTGGGGCTTGTAGTTGCGGCTACCCGGGATGGGGGGGCAGGCGTTTTCTTCATTTTTTTTTTCTTCTTCAGGACAGAGACAAAAGAAAAACATTCGGCGCAAAGGTACTTTTTGAATCGAGGAGCCGAGTGTCTCCCGTGTTGTACAGCACGCCACTTACATGTCCTCATCTTCCGTCGTTTTTATGATTCTGCTCGCAGGGATTCGCGAAAATGCCGTATCCGGACAGAAAAGCCCGGGATGCGAACAGGGACCCGCATCAAGCCGCATCGTCACTGTATCATGAAGAAAAGCGAGGCTCTCATAAAAAAAAGGGAGGGGGGCATTTTTCATGATCAACCTGCTAGAGTAGTCGACACACAGCCACGTATGTCCGCAAACCTCCCCTGTTGTATTAACATACACGATTTTTCTGCGTGACCCTTTTCCTTCCGCCTCTCCGTCCTAAACGCCTCTGCAATGCGAGAATAGAATCCTGTAAACGAGGAAAACAGAAAAAGAAACAGAGAAGAAAAAAAATAGAAAAAAAATAGGAAAAAAATGGTGCACGACATTGAACCACTTTCGTCGATCCATCCAACTTTCATCTCCCGACCCCCACATTTACATGAAACCAACCGCCAGGCTCTCCAACATTGCCCCCGTCTGGCACGCAACCTGAGCATTTTCAACCTCTGTCTTGACTCGTCTGTGCAGCGTCCTGAAGCCCTCGTGTAGTTCGGCAGAGCCTCCGGCGAACTCGGCGTACAGATCGAGCAAATGTAATCCGACCTCCACACAGACGCTGACGTATCGCGGGTCGCAGATATGGCCGCACACCCACTTAAGGACCGGCTCAACAGTCACCTCGTCTCTGTGTTCGAGGGCATCCCGCATGGCGCTTCGGTGACGCAGCGCCAGCAACAGCGTGAGGACGTTGATGGGCGCATACTCTATCGATGACCGATCCAGCACCTGGTCCAGAGCACTGCTGTATCGCGCATGACGCAAATCCTTCTGCCAGGCTCGTTCCTTTTTCCTCGACAGACGGGGTTCGTTGGCGATGACCACGTCGGCCCCCTCGCCGACCAGTTCCAAGCGGGTGACGGCTTCGATTCGTCGCTTTCGTTTTGACCTTTTGGCATCGTGCGAGCTGATTGTTCCGGTGAGCAGCGCCGACATTTCCTTTTCCCGCTCTCGCTCGCGGCTGGCCTCCGGACCGGTGAGACGCGTCTTGATGCTCAGCACGCCCGACTGCATGCCGACTGCCAAGTGGCGATCGCTGACTTCTGCTCCGTTGTTGCTAGAAGGGATGACCTGCAGCGACAGGATGGGCGACTGATACTTGACGCTGTTGACGACGTTCCAGCCCGTCGTCTCAAATACCTTGACGTGACCCTCCAGACCACCCGTCACCAGACGCTGCCCGTTTGACGCAAGGCTCAGCGATGTCACCGTCTTTTGATGGTTCGTAATCATGTGCAGCGGCCTCGCGGCCACCAAATCCAGTACACTGACGGAGTTCTCCGCCGCTGCCAGAAGCGTCGTCCCCGACGGCAGCGAAAGCACATCCTCAATTGGCGCGGCGTGCTTGAACGTCATGACAGCAGACCTATTCCCCGTCCTGGGATCCCATAGCCTGACTGTAGAATCGTAGCTGCCCGACACGACCATGTTGGACATTGTGCCGGGCATGAAGTTGGCGCACCGCACATAGTCGCCGTGTCCGACAAACGTCGTCGTCGCCTCATTGCTGGGTAAATCCCACAGGCGGACCGTCCGATCATCACTAGCACTCAGCAATGTCGTCAGTTCCGTAGGCGAGAACTTGGTCGTCCACACAGGCTGCTTGTGCTCCGTCCACGTCTTGAGAATCGCTCGAGACTTCACGTCAAACACCTGCATGCGACCCGTGTCGTCGCCCGCCACGAGAACCTTGCCATCTCTGCGAATGTCTCCGCTCCTGGCGACATCGCCAAAGCGCGTAATCGTCTTGACCAGTTTCCGCGTGCGGTTCGAGTAGATTTGCACCCGCGTGCCTGTCGTGACCACGAAAGAATCACTGTTGTAGGAGATGTTGGTGACGGGATAGCTTGTCGGCGACGGGATGAGCAGCTGGTTTTTGAACGTCTTCCAGTATCGCTGTTCGGCCGTGACTGGCGACGGGCCAGAGGGCAGTTTGACTTGTGGGAGAGGTCCCACCTGAGCCGTTGCCATGTTGTGATCTTTTAGTTGTGCGCGCCGACTATGTGATTTCTTCTTCTATTTTTCTTTCTTTTCTCGGTTTTTTTCTTTCTTTTGTTTTCACACTCGTTTCGTCTTCGATTGTCGACTTATTGGGTTCCTCAGTGGTGCGTTTTTCCTTGCCTGCCTACCTACGCAAATTCAATGTGGAATTTTTTTTTCTGCCAAATTCGAGATGCTAATGCGGTCAAGCAAATCGGAAAGGTGCCCGCGGGGCGGATCCACCGTGACCAATCAAAGATTGGCGCACGAATTTCTGAACTCGAGCTACAAGTTTGTTCTTTCTACGAACTTACAAACTATCAATTAATGTTTCCCTTCTTTGTCGTCTCTCCCGAGCGTCGGCAGCGTTTTGAATTTGTCATTAGGTTACCACAAGATGCCGGAAATATAGCGTTCATATAATGATACTTAGTGCGGTGCTACCAAGAAAAATATGAAGATTCAATATTGCAACTCTCAATCCAATTCGCTACAGCATCATGAAGAGCATATATTTCACAGATGGGAACCGACGGGCTCATACATGGCCGCTGGATACAATCGTTCAAACAGCCGAGGGTCATAAAAAGAGGGGAGGACAGCAAATTTGATCAAATTCCATCGTATTCCTACATGCACACCTTGTGCCCAGTCCATATGCCAAGTATGCTTCCTTCTATAAGCAACGCCGAATCCACATGATCAATGCATATGCAAAAAAATTACAATAAAATAACAATACAAATACACACCGCAACGCCACGTGCAGCAAAAGCACTTTTATACTTACCTATTTGTGCTGTCTCTTTTCGCTTACCTACCTCCGCGGCGTCTGGATCGACCAGCACCGATGTCAATTCGCTGCATCTCTTCCATCAATGTCATATCCGTGTCGCCACTAGGACCGCTCATGATTGCCAACGGTAGCTTGGCTGGAATTGGCGGTATTGATCCATACTGTGGTCCGTGGTTCTCACTCGGATAGCCGAAAGAACCATCCATGCGAGAGCTTCTCGTTGGTGTGTACTGAGACTGCCTCTCCTGATAGTTGCCAGGTGAAATCGGAGCCAATGGGCTCGACATGGATGCTGTGTGACCACTATAACCAGTGGATGCTCGGGCAGATTTTTTTTGAAGACGTTGGCGGCCGGCGGCCGGGGGGGTCCGCATGATATCTGTCTGTCCGTAAGTTGGTGGCGCATAAGGTCGTTCCTGGGCGGGCATCGAATGACGACCGGCGATACGAAGAGTTCGTCGACCGCTTGGCGGCAAGGGCTGTGCTGCTGATGATGGTGGCTCGGCGTGGGGCTCCGGCGGTGCCTGCTCGTTGCCTCTGGGCTCCGGCTCTGGTGCCCAAGTGTCCATGGGCAAGTAATCAGATGGGTCAATTTCTCGGCCATCGTGGCCAATGATTTTCGCCGGGGTGGTAGTATTCTCTGCGCGGCCAGGTGCGGTTATGCTGGGATTGAAGGCATTGTATGAGTCCGGGTCGAATGGGACATCAGACAGTCTTCTGTCCTCCGCTGATAGCGGAGCTGGGCTCACAGATTTTCTGCGAATCGCATGCTGCGGATTGGGATTGGGGCTCGAGGTGTTCCTTGGTCTCGTGGCTTGCTGAGCTGATCGACTGGAATATGGAACCATAGATTGTCCATCATAAGACTGTGATACGTATGCCTGGGAAGAACTGTCATACGAGGGGGGCTCCTCGCTGTGTTGTCTACCACGCGTAGGGGTTGTTGGTTGACCAGCAGCAGCACTGTGCCGCGAATCGATGTAGTAGGGATCACAAAGCTCGCGAGAGAGTGCCAGATCAACACCTGAAGACAATGACAGAGGAACTGACGGCGGTACATAGCTTGAAGATCGCTGGGAGCGGGACAGCTCGACTTCACGGGACTGGTATGCCTGCACGTGGCGACTCGCCTGCGAGTTCTGAGTTTTACTCGACGAATCCGGATCGTCTTCGACCGTAGGCTGCATAGACCTGTGGTGAGAGCTGTGAATGGGGCTGTGGCCAGCACTTCGAGACATATGAGTCGATGACGATAGCGATTCATGTGACGGGCTGTGCCGGGAAGCGATTTGCATTGGTGCCGACATGGAGGGGTCGTGTGCCATCACGGCGGGCTGCCCAGGGTATGCCGAGATTGAATGCCTATAAGCTTCACTATTCAAGACGTCTTGTCGCATTGGCGTCGACGATTTTTGCGGAGAAATCTCATAGTGGTGGCCTGCATCTGGCCCTGCACTGTGCTGTCTCGAACCGTGGGCTGGAGGCGGAGGAGGCACGTCATTTTCAAAAGACGATGGCAAGATCCTGTCATCATTCATGCCTTGAACGTCAGAAAAGGACTCGTATGAACCGCGTGGGTCTTGATGGCCATATGGTGACGCGTGAAATGTTTCGGCGTAGCCTCGTTCATCCTGATACCGCGACGGTGTGCCGTATGACTCTCTGAAGGCGCGAGGTCCAAGACAATGAGCCGAAGTTGGCGATGGGGTGTAAGGATCTCGGCCTCTCTGTGGCCTGGCGCCCTGCGGGGAGGTGTGGTTGTACTCGGCAGACTGAAGGGGCGATTGCGTGGAGATGTGTGCTATGTGAGATTGAGATGCAGACTTGGCATGAGATCGAGGATTGTGAACCTGCTCTTGTGGCGCCGGAACTGCGACAGACGGCATTGGGGGTGCCTCACCAGTCACAGGATCCGAGGGCAGGGGCCGCCTCTTGACGTGTTTCCTCTGCTTCGACGAACCGCCAGAGTCCTGGTCCGCGGCAGCCTGCTGTCTCTGCTTGGCCGCCGATCTCTCGGGTCGAGGCCTGCTATCGTAAAAGGTGATTTCTAACCTGATCTCGCCAGCGTATTTACCCCGACATGTCAAGCCCTGCCACATGTCGCTTTGGCCACCTCCCGAAACAATGATGGCTTTCAAATCGATCCAGGCCTCCCCGATCAAATCGGTCTTCTTGTCGTCGGTGAAAACAGACATCTTGAGCTGGTAGTAATCTGGAGAATCGTGCACCGTGAATCGAAGTTCCTGGTCCCTGTGTTTTGGTCAACATCTCGCAAGCACTCTGGTTTGTCGCGTGTGGTCACATTTTCGTTACTGGTGTGTCTTGATTGGAGAAAGATGACGATGTGGCCGACAATACCACCTTCGAAAGAGTGGAGTTCACTTACCATTTTGGCGTTTGGCCACCTCGAATATCCGTCTTTGTCTTCTTGGCCTCTTTCCCCAGTCTTGCAGCACAAAAGGGGTCCTGTTTGCCAATAGTCTTTCTGTTGGGCAGGTTCTTGGCCCGGTCAACCACGGCTACCAAGGTGCCAATCACGGGCCCATCGACCGTCATATCGGCGAAGATACCCGCGGTATGTCCACCTTTGAGGGCCATTGCTTTTGGTTTGGCTGCCATGATTGCGAAGGCCCAGCTTTGAAAGCGCTTGCTCTGCCAAGGCGTGAGTCGCGATTCGCGTGTTGCGTCAAGCCTCCGGCGTTTTTGGAACTGGCCTGGCTTGGTGACGATTACGAAGGACAGCAGGCGGTTACGAAGTTGACAATGCTTGCGGACGAGTTTCGAATCATAAAAGTAACGAGGGCAATGACAGCAAAAAGTGGACTCGGCGACGATTTGAAAGACAATGAGCTCCAAAGATGATGCAATGATAAAAACGAGAGAAATCGAGAAGCAGAGAAGAGGGAAGACGCCCTGTTTTGTCACGGCAGCCTTGCGATTCGTCGTGGGGCTTTGTCGCAGCGGGAAGCCGTCTGGTCTGGTGCGTGAGCCAAGTTGACGCGTGAGCTGGGCAGGCACTTGCTGGGCAGGCACTTGCTGCATGTGGGGCGTCTGCCGGGGTGCAATTGCGCCGGGAACTTGCGCGCCAGGGGTCGGGTCCTTGGGCTGGTGGATTTGCCAGGGCACATGCCGCGTTCATTGTTGCGCCTGGTGGCTGGGGAGGACGAATGCGGCGCTGCTGTGCGCCGCGGTCCGCCGTGGATCGTATGCACACGCATGTAGGAACATTGAACCCCTGCAAGCAAGCAGCAGAAAAAAGGTGGCTGGTGAGCCGATGGGCCGTCACGACTGGCTCACCGGCTCTTGAGCTGCCCATCGGGCAATAAGCGCCCCTGGATTCGAGCATTCCATTCATGTTAAAACACGGCAACTCAGCATCATTCTTCATGCATTTCCATCCGGACAAGGCTGGGACCGAGTCTAAAACGCCTGGCCATCCTTCTCTAGGCTAGGCTTGTAATCCCCTCTTTCTTCCACTGCTCGTCACTACGCGACTCGTTGTCAAAGGTCAATTTAATTTTTCACGTTTCTTCCTTCCATCATCGCCTTCTCCCGTCTTCTTCGTCTCCACCACTGACGCAGGTCCAGGTCCATGGCAGGGAGCATTACAAACTGTACGATGATGCAGGGCGGAATTAGACTTGAAAATTTCACCTGGCCAACCGAAACCCCTTGATGTGTCCTATCGTTTATAGCTTGGATCACCAATCGGCATTGGCCAGAACAATCTGCTGAAATAGAGCAGGCCGGCGGACTCGGACCATGACTCGAAGTCGGTCATGATGATGAGTGTCGTTGACGCAACTCGGCCAAGAACATTGACGTCACACGCACGAGATAAGATTACTGTTTACTGTGCCATATCGACGCAGACCCTCGAAGCTGTCGACACACGCTTTTCATGAGCTTATTTCCACTGTGGATGGATGGATGGATGGCTGGCTGGGTGACGACTGGCAAAGTCAGGTGTAACATACTCTTGTCGACGTACTCCTGTCGCTTTTTGGATATTTCTTCAAGAGTCTGTTTTCCTGTTCTTTCTTGCTTCCCCTTCAGCCAAATCCGCGAAAGTTACTGAGCGGTTCACAACCAAGGCATGCTAACCGCTGAATGCAGCCAATAAATAGAATTCCGATGTTCCGGCTCTAGTTTCCCATTGCCCGTGTTTCTAATGGAAATCACTAGGTGTCTGCGGGTATGATAGAAAAGTCCGCCAAACTAATTGTAGGTCGGGATTGGCCAGCGAGTTCCTGTGTACTCCAACGAGTCCGGTCATGGTGGATCGCGGTGGATCGCCGATGATGTGGCGGATCGGCGGTAAACAGGAGAGCGACTTCAGGGTCTTGCTGGCATTGGCATAGCGGAGATGCGGATTCCGCTGGAGCTCTTGAGACAAGACTTTGCCAAACGCATTTTACAGCGTCATTGTTGATGCCAAGAACGGACGTGGCCCACCATTCAAATAATCCGGTCCCCGACGCGGAAATTTTGCGAGGAATGCGGTTGTTTGACAGTGGAAGTTGCTGAGCAAGAAGCTTCTGTAATGGCACCACCACATGACTGCTTACGAGACGAGAGGTCTGTTCATCTTTATCCGCATCGCATTGCAACATCTTGAACGGCGATGTTCCCAACTACCAATCACAGGTCTTGCCCAACAGTGAGGCCAAGTCCTCCAGATACTTCTTGTCAAGCTCATCAAAACCATTCTCAACAGTGCAGTCTACGTCAATAATAGCCACCAGCTTGCTCTCGCCATTCTTCTCTACCACAATCGGGACGACAATCTCGCTTTTGCTGTCGCCGTCACAAGCAATATGGCCTGGGAACTTGTCCACATCCGCAACCAACTGGGTTTCCTGCGTGGCAGCGGCAGCTCCGCAAACGCCCTTGCCAAATCCTATTGTTTGACAAGCGACCTTGCCTTGAAATGGACCTAGGATAAGCTGTGGCTCTGTAGATGACGGGTCAAGAACGTAGAAACCTATGTCGACATGGTTAATCCATTAGATTCTTGAACGACCATTCTGCAAGTAATCACGTCTTTTGAGGTAAAAGAGTCTCTCACCTGCCCAATTAACGTCTTTGCTTGGAGAGGGCAACGATTTATATGCATGCCAGAGCAAAGATGCAGAGTTGGCCAGGTTACTGAACGAACAAAAGAGTTAGAGGTGGTACATCTTCACGCAAGCGATTCACGAAGTTGTGCTGATGCTCACCAAACCTGCTTCCCGTGTCAATGCAAATGTCCAGTCTTTTTGTTGCCAAGATCAAAGAAAGGTGTGTTTCAGCTTACCCAGTTGCGCTGGTCTACGCAAAGCCCCTCGACTTGCATCAGCACCTGCTCATACGCGTCGTCCTTGTTGACGCCGTCGGCGAATTTGGACGCATCGGCATGCACCTTGTCATTCGTCAGGACTCAGCCGCATAAGTAGGCAGCAGCAACTGGAGCAGCGAACGGGGGCCATAAAACCCGTTACATACCATGATTTCTTCAGTCGTTGTGAACCCAGTCACTTTGCTCGAGTGTAGCAGCTTGGAATGAATTTTAAAAAGTCATCCAAAGGGCATTTTGTATCCATGGCGAAACGGCATAGGCGGCGCGATGTCGTGATTTTCGTCAGGGTGGGTATTCATTTCCAAAACTGGCATCTCGGATGTCGGGATTGGCCACGGGCGCGAAGTAGCGCGAAATCGACTCAAGACTTTGCCACAATCTGCACTATGGGCAATTGTCCATGATCCTGTATCAAGATATAGGGCGGGAGTATCGTGCGGGATTTGTCGTAAGCGGTCTTTCGGGTAGTTGTTTTCGAGTGCTCGCACTTCAAGATATGAAACACGGACCACATGCATACAACACGCAGAGCAGAGCAACGTGAGACTTTCACCCGTAAATGCTATGAACCGTCCACCGGTTGCCCCACTTTAGCCAATAAGAAGACGGTAAGCGTGTAACCATACCGCAGCTCTCAGCCACTCATCATCCATCCATCCACTGGCCCTTTTTTGAGAAGTTAGTATCTGAACAATCAATCTGTAGACCCGACCTTTGTATAAAATCAAGCAAGAAGGCAAGAGAAACAGAGAGAGAAGAGAGTGAGGGAGAAGGAAAAGCCATGAGCGCACAAATTCCCTGGCGGCACTGCGCGTCCCGCCACCACGCAGGTCGTCTTCTCTCTCAACACGCGGCTCTCAAATCACCACGTCAAGGCCCTTGTTTCGTTTCCCAGATCCTCCTCAGCCAGCAGCAGCAGCAGCAACGCCGAGTCCACCACGGCAGGAGAAACACGCAACGCGACGAGAGCCGAATCTCGAAAAGCCCCCTCCTCAACCCCCCGGCGTCGACGCGACCGCCCTTTCTCGACGTCCCGTCGCGAAGCACATCCGACTCGACGTTTCAATACCTCTTCCAGCTCGGAAAGGGATACCTCCGATTCTACAAAGATGGGTTGAAAGCCGTGCTGGCAAACCGACGCCTCCTGAAGGAGAAGCTTGAAAAGACCCCCTCAGATGACCGCCCCTCGATATGGAAGCCGCACTACGTTCCCAAAACCTTCTCCCGCGCCGACTGGGTTCTCCTCTGGCGCGTGCGACACGACATGCTGCGCCTGCCGCTCTTCGGACTCATGCTACTCGTCATCGGAGAGTTCACGGCCCTGGTGGTCATTTACGTCGACGGCGTGGTGCCCTACACGTGCCGCATACCGAAGCAGCTGTATTCGAGTCTGGAAAAGGCCGAGCAGCGCCGCCGACGCGCCTTTGACGAGCTCGAGACACGTTTCCCCCACGGCCCCCTCAGTCCACGCCTCGGCGCGGATGTGGCGAGGAAGCACGTCCTGAGGAGCCTACACCTGTCTGGCACGATGTGGGATCGTCTGGGCTTCACGCCCCCCGGGATGTGGCAGGTCAAGGGCCGGCTGCGGATGGCGTTTCTCGAGGGCGACGACACGAATCTCATTGAGGATGGTGGTCCCATGGGCTTGGAGTCGGATGAGCTGCGCATCGCGTGCGCGGAACGTGGCATTGACGTTCTTGGTAGGAGTGAGACTGATTTGAGGAGCTGGTTGGGTGATTGGCTGCGGTTGACGGCCGCGGAGGATATTTCCGAGCGGAGGAGGAGAATGGCTACGTTGCTACTGACGAGGTAAGTTTGTTTGCATTCCTCTTTTTTCTTTTCTCCTCTCCCGTTTTGCTTACGAATTTGAATCCACAAGGCCGGAGCACTGGCCTCAGCAGCGGGACTTTGCCGTCCCAGACTGGGAGTTATGAGGTGCTTTATATCACGGGGCACGAGACAGATGAGATGAGAGCAAGGCAAGGCTTCTGATGAAAAAGCGAGAGGAATGGATTACGCAGAATATGATGTCGGGTAGGATAAGTTTTCCCGCACTGGCAAGAGGGATCTGAAAGGTGGACGGGGAAAAGGGCGCGGAAACAGGGCACGGAAACAGGGCACGGAAACAGGGCACGGAAACAGGGCACGGAAACAGGGCACGGAAACAGGGCACGGAAACAGGGCACGGATTACGAGGACCCCATCTCTGCTTTCATGTACAAACAGGACTACAACACTCCTTGTATGATTACGGTCTTTTTCCTAGCACCAGCATAATGGGCGGGAAGGAGACAAAAAGGCGGGGGCATCCGGTAGAGTCGGGGTCCTTGCTTTTTTTACGTGCTCCGATGTAAAACACCGGTCGGAAAGAAAGCTCGACGTCCAAGAATATCGTTCACCAATGATGTCGAGGAAGGATACAAGTATACTGACTGCTGGAGTATCATTCACCGGTCATGGCGCGCTGGGGAATATGGTGCTGGAGAGTGAGGTCGTGCCAAGCCGCGTGCCATAGCTTGACGGGGTGCCTGGTAGCAGGAGTATTTCGTGTCTGGTCAGTGGTGCGTTCGGGATAACTTGCGGTGCCGCTTCGATGGACGAGGCTGCGGTGAGTGAGATGTGATCCAATTTCTGCACGGCAGATGACCCGACCGCGGGGAAGCGGACCTGCTCTCCAGAGGACCTCCAGAGAGAGCGGACCTTCAGCACGGCCCCCCAGCGCAACGTCTCTGCTCCCGCCTGGTCCAGTCAGACGTGGGACGCGTGCAGTCGCTCACCAATCAAGTCCAGCGCAGCACCAAGCAGCACCAAGCAGCACACATGCATGATGTCAGGCCTCGGCAGCCGTCACATGCCCGCCTGGTCTGAGCACCCCAATTGCCATTTCTCCAGTTCTGCTCTGGTCCCTCTTCCCCCCCGTCGTCCCGATCGTCAGCCGAACTCGCGCCAGATGATATTGATTTAAAACCAGACCAGACCAGACCAGACAACATCCCCCCCTACCAGCCTCGAAGACGAAACCACAGGCGACCAGACATCGCTTCCCTACGCATTCTCGTCGAACCAATTCCGTGCTCCTGCTTCCTTCCAAGAATCATCCAAACCCCGTTGCCGAAAATGGGTTTCGCCAACGGTGCGTACAAGTTCAGTCCAGTGTCAAGTGTCACACACACACTTCGTGTGTCCCCCCCCCTCTCCCCCTTATTCGACGTCTTCCGTCCCAATGTTACATTTCACCTGCTCCAATACAACCAACCAACGAGTCCCATTTTGTCACCTTCTCGAGAACCCTTTCTACCCGAGCGAGAAGCCACCAATCAGACATTGGGCCCACGCTTGAAGGGGTTATATATATGTTTATAAATACATATATAACATTTTCAAGCATCGTGATTGTCAAAAATGGAAATGTTGTGCTGATTTCTTTTTCCCGGGCGGCCCCCAATACCAGAAAAGTTTCCCTCTAGCAGCGCTTTTGACGCCATCGACAGCGTGCTGAGTGGCTCCGACGACGAGCGCAAGGACGCCATCAAGCAGGCCAATGGAGTCTTTGCCTTTACCATCAAGAACAAGGCTGGCGAGACGGAGAGCTGGCACATTGATCTGAAGGAGTCGGGTCGTGTGGGCAAGGGTCTTGGCAAGCCGAGTGGTGAGTGATGATGTTTTCCACACGCACAGAAGGAGGGGGACTTTTTTTTTCCCGCCCTACTTTCGATTTTCTGGTTTTTCTGTTGAAATCATTCCTCAGGTGTAGAGAGAGAGAGAGCTGATTTTCACACCATAATTCTAGTCACCCTGCTTCTTGCCGAAGAAGACTTTGGCAAGCTCGTTGACGGATCTGTCCAAGCTCAGCGTCTCTTTATGTCCGGCAAGCTCAAGATCAAGGGCGACATCATGAAGGCTACAAAGCTGGATCCCATCATGAAAAAGGCCAAGTCCAAGGCAAACTTGTAAACGGCGGCTCACAGGAAAAGGTTCCGGCGTACGGAGGCATGCACTGGCGAGTGAAGACGGCAGGTTTTGAATGAGGGAAATGAGAACAGAGAAGGGGACATGCTACGACTTATGGAGTGGGGGTTTATGGTTTTGAAACTATTCATGTAAAACACAACGTAAAGGAGGGTGGCGGGGATAGATCCATTTTTACTTTGTCTACATCTTCCTGAATATACATGTATATATTCATGGTTCACTTAAACGAGAGCACGAGGAGTGCTCAGCTGCTAGGGTATGTCAATCTGATTTCCTGGCCAATGTGACCGTGCGTGCCGTGGTGTGGCGCGACTTGTTCTGTGTGCCGGCGAGTAGACGGAGATGCAAGTCGTATAAGGCCAACAATACCGACGCTCCGCGTAGTAAAAACAAGTCCAGAAACACGTCCACCGTAGGCCTCTCATATTTTCCAAACGCACACACACAACCTACTAGAAACAAGCCGCAGCTACAAGCTACAGCCGCGACGCAAACTTCCGAATCCTCTGCCTGGCCCCCTCGCGGACTTCGGTGACAATCTGGCCGGCCGGCTTGGCCTGTTTGACCAGTCCTACGCCCGTACCTCTATTGTTTTCCGCAAACATGGAGCGGGAGAACAACCCAGAAAAAAAGAGTCAGTTAGTCATTGTCCATTGACCGCACGCGCGGCGAGACACAAAAAATAAATATATATAAAAAAAAAAAGAAGAAGAAGAAGTTGGGCTCGCGGGAAAGGAAAAAGGGTGACGACTTACGCCCACGTGCTGACAAGCTTGACTGCCTCCTCGTCGGGGTAATCGTCCCTCAGGCTCGTCTGCAGGTCCTTCACTGTCGCGCCCTCCAAGAACCGCTCGTGGATGGTGCTCATGATGGCTCGGCCGTCGTAGAGAGGGCCCCACAGCTTGTTGTTGTTTACCTGGTCGTGGAAGGGGGATCTGGGCGTTTGCTCCGTCAGTGGGACGTTTGGGTGCCGGATTGAAGGAGATGAAAGAAGCAACGGGGGGGATAAAAAGGGGGTGGGAGTGGGAAAGGGCCGAGTCAGTTCTTACTTGAGAGTTGATGAGCCGCCGTCGGCGGTGTTCAGGACGAGCTGTTTCCGGAACTCGGGATAGCAGGACTCGTTGGCAACGGTAAACTATTTCATGTCAGTAGGACAGCCCGCGTTGATGAAGACAAGCCGGAGTCGTGTGGAGTTGTAGCATTTTGGGTGTTGGTCGCCGGGCTATAAAACAACTTACCCTCGTGCCCATGACGACACCATCCGCTCCTACCGGTAAAAGGAAATCCCAGTCAGCAAACCACATCTCACGCACCGACATCTTCAAAACTTCAAAGAAGATAGAAAAAGACGCCGCGCGATGTCTTGAAGGGGGAGGGAATAGAAGATGAAACATACCCAGCACCATCGCCGCAGCCACCCCCCTCTCATCAGCAATCCCTCCGGCCCCCAACACCGCAACCTCCCTGTCGGCAAACTCCTCATCCAAAAGACTCCTCACCTCAGGCACAAAGCTCACCACGCCCATTCCCTTCCTGAACTGATGCCCGCCCGCGTCAATGCCCTGACAGACCAGCACGTCGGCACCATCAAGGACGGCCTCCCTCGCGGCAGCCACATTGCCGACCTGCACGAAGATTCTGGGCGCAGGGTCCAGGGCCTTGACGGCCCTGATGATGGCGCCGTGGGGCTTGACGGCCTCGTCGGGCGCGAAGAGCCATAGCGCCGCGGGCCTCAGGGTGGTGAGCACCGGGAGGGCCGTGTCCCGGAAGCGGGTGATGCTCTCGTGGCCGGTGATGAAGCTGACGCCTACGTTGATGAGGCCGGAGGAGGAGTCACCGTCAGAGTGGCCATTGTCCTTGGCCAGGAGGGATTTCACTTCGGTGAGGCTGGCGGTGAGTGTTTTGAGGTGTGCTGATGAGGGGGTTGCGTCGAAGGCGGATGCGAGGAAGCCTGATTTATACCACGGTTAGGATATAATGGCACGAGTAGGAAATGTTGAATAGTTGAAACAATTCATGAACAAAGCTCTCTCTCTCTCTCTGTCTCTCTCTCTCTCTGTCTCTCTCTCTCTCTCTCTCTTTCTTTTAAAATGAAGAAAAAAAAGAAAGGATACAGGACATTCAAGATGACATCATGCAACATGTTACGAGTCGTCGAAAATGTGTAAGAAAGCATACCGAGTCCGCCCGCCCTGGTCACTTCCGCGGCGAGCCTGGGCGTCACAACATTGAGCATAGGCCCATTGCAGATGAGGGGCGTCTTGGTCCACGGAAACCATTTCTGGAGGTTTGCTGGTGGCATTTTGGACTCTGGACGTGGTTTGTCTCGGCACTGAAGATGGTTGCGCTGATTGGACGGATGGTCGATCGGGTGGTCGGACGGATTGATCGATGGATGAACGAGGGGACAAATATTGTTTTGAAAAAGCAGAAATTATAAAGAAACGGGCTTTTGGGATCTGTCTTACTCAACAGGGCGGGTTTATGTCGGCGAGGATGCAAGAGGTGAGTTAGATATTTTGGCACCGTGGAGGCATCCAGACTCGTTTTCGTGGTGGCGGGCTGCACTGCACATTTCGACGGCGTACAGGCCTCGGCTGGGCTGGACTGGGCTGCTGGACCGCGCACGCCAGAACGGACGTCCTGACATCTGGAGTGTCGAGGCGCCTCGGCGTCCCGGTGGTCGTTTCTGCAGGAATATGCACATGAGCGAGCTGGGCGGAGGGACCCGGCGAGATGGAAGGATGACCAAACACGTCCGCGATGGAAAACGAGCGGCAGTGCGACGCTGCCATACATGTACATGCATACATACATACATGTCATCCCACTGTACATACATATGTACATACATTGTGTGTCCCCATATATGTGCGTGCATGGGTATGCACGTGCTGCTACAAACACAACGTCCATCATGCGCGCAGTCAAGTGATATATGGCCTGGCCTGGCCCGAGTCCTCATTCCTGAACCATCTGGCCACATCATTAAAAATCTCTCCAGCTTCCATCTCTATAGAAATGGTGGCGGCACCGCACCATCTACAGCATAACAGGGAAACATGACAACTGTCACTGACGCTCAGATTCTCATCATGATAGCAGGGGGCTTGTTGTTCAGAACCTCGTCGATCTCGCTCATAATCTCAGGCGTCAACTTGTCCACGGCCGCCACGGCCCTGCAATTCTCATACACCTGCTCGACCTTGCTGGCTCCCGTAATGGCCGTGCTCACGTTGGGATTCTTCAGCACCCACGCCAGCGCCAGCGTGCTCAGCTTCATGTCGAGTTTGTCCGCGATGGGCTGCAGCTTGTTGACCTGCTCGATGATGGCGTTCCACGTATCCTGGCTCGTACGCTGCCAGTACCCCTTGATGAACTCGACGCTCGTCTGCGCAAAGCGCGAGTCCTGAGGAATTCCGTCCTTGTACTTGCCCGACAAGATGCCCTGCCGCATGGGAGACCAGACTGTCAAGCCGAGGCTGTTCTCGCGGTACAAATGTGCGAATTCCGTCTCGACCTTTTCGCGCTGAAGCATGTTGTACGCAGGCTGCTCAGTCACCGGTCCAATCAGACCCAGCTTGTCGGCGTATCGCCACGCCTGTGCGATCTCGTCGGCGTTCCATTCCGACGTGCCCCAGTAGAAGGCCTTGCCCTGGTCGATAATGTGGTTGAATGCTCGAACCGTCTCCTCCATCGGCGTCTGGCGGTCGGGTCGGTGGGCGAAGATGATATCGACGTATTCGAGATCCATGCGCTTGAGAGAGGCATTGACGCCCTCAATGATGTGTTTTCGAGATAGCCCCTTGTTGTTGACATCGTTGTCGCCAAAGGCCTGGCCCCAGTACACCTGCCAAACTTGTTGTCAGCGAGCAAGACCTCAATCCGTTTTTTTAACAACTCAGATTACCGCTTACTTTTGTCGAGATGACAAGATCGTTTCGCTTCCAGCCAAACTTCTTAACAGCTTCTCCCATGACAATTTCTGATTCCCCATCGGCGTATACCTCTGCGCAGTCGAAGAAGTTGACGCCGCAGTCATAAGCCGCCTTCATGCAGGCAAACGTGCCCTCTATTGTGGCAGAATCAGTAAGCTATATATATACATATATATATATATATATATATTTCCTTTGGGGAAAGGCAATCGAGAGCATCATGGTTTCACGTCTTGGTTGGGGTTGAGTGTTACCTCTGTCGACATGGCCACCGTACGTGAGCCAACCTCCCAGGGAAATGGAAGAAACCTGAAGCCCGGAGCGGCCCAGAAACCGATACGTCATCGGCGGCATATCTTGTGGTTTGGACATTTTGAATGAGGCAGTGGCAGGATTTGCTCCAAGTAATGCCAAAGTATAGAAGTATCGAAGTGTGAAAGGAAGGAAGAAGGAAAGATGATTGCAAGCGCCCTTTTTTATTTGACTCTGTAACTACGAGAGTAGGAGGGGAAGGAGGCAGCGGTTAGAGTTTCTATATACGGCCCGACGTATTTTACGGGTCCGGACATAAAATAGCTCTGCAAAAGCATCATAGACGTTCCGGCGTATGCGGGGAAGGCGGGCCGGGAACATCTAACCCACCGCTCCCCCCTTTTTGCCTCTCCCCTCTCGTGTTTGCACACAACGAGGATAAATCTGTGCCCCGCGAACAGACACCTGGCCTCATCACGTTAGATGGCCGAAACGACCAGCACTTCAACTCTATTAGGATTATCAATGGTAACATCTGCACGCACCAAAGATATGATGTTTGACGATAGTTGTAATACTACCTGCATTGCGACTTCGAGATTATTAAATGTCGGGCCTTGCCATGTTCTTTTCTATTACCCACCGATTCCAGGTTTATATCAGTCGTCGGCTCCGTAAAAGGGTCATCTTTGGGGTCTTCGATTGCAGTCCTGACCAGGCTTGGCTGCTTCTTGGAGTTTCCGGATCAACGGTTGAATATGGTGCTCTGGTCCATATATACAGCAAGTCTCTCGTCTCTGCAGGAGACATTACGGCGAGTTCAACAAAACCCTTGATTCCGAGTGAAGGCTTCAACGGCCGGTCGATCTGCTCCATGGTGGAGGTGCCCTTACCGTCTTCAGATGCAGTTGCTTGTTTTTTTTTGTTTTTTTTTGTCTCTCACTCTTTAACCGAAAAGGCGACTAAGACTCGAATGCAACTGGCGTTAACGCTGTCGCGTGACCGTGTCTGGAGCTTGCAGACTTGCCACCCTATATGATCACAAATTCGACAGCCGGCCCCTTGTTTGGCGAGTTTAGGGGACAACTGATGGGTGAGCAATGTCTTCAGTCTCGCAGTCATCCTCGGACGAAGCCGTCTCGTCGGGTTGAACGCTCAAAAGGTTGCTATTTGCATACAGGCTCATTGAAGCCGCATGTCGTACGTGACTTTCCAGGCCGAGCCTCTAATGCGAAATGAAGTGGTCGAGAGAACGGATTTTCCCACGTGCTTTCGGCAAATAAATTGATTCCGCGGTAAGTGAATTGCATGTTGAGTAGTAGCCGCTACGATGCTACGATGACTATTTGAAATCAACAACGGCCCTTGTTGACTTGCGGTGTATGTACTATGTACTATGTACAATGTATGTATGCATGTATATGTCTGTCCCGCAGTGTCAATGTCTTGAAGCTATGGTCTTTGCATAACCACAGCTATTGCCGCACACCAACCCCGGACCCGCATTCCCGTTGATGCCCAGGCAGAGCACCAAGTGTTACGGAAAAGAAGCTGGGGAAAAGGAGCAACACGATGCTGTGCAGGACTTCGTGGTGTAAACTCAGTAAGTACCTACTTACTGGACATCAGCAGCCAGAGTCACGACGATGAGGCAAAACACAACTACAAGTGCTCAGGTACCCCCCGACAAAGCCGAACGTCTCTTTCGATTCAGCAGACGGGGGAGACGATGTATCGATCGTCATGAGATCTCAATTGAAACCCGAGGCCTGGTTCAAATACTGGAAGAGTCGGGGTTGGCAGAAAGGCCTCAGGTATCCTTCCTATGTTGGTATGCGAAGCGATAAATCTTGGAAATCTTGGACAACGCCCAACCAAGGCCGACCGATCCTCTGCCATTTGTTGACCAACTGGCTGTGCTGGCCTCTTGGGACTGCAGCGTGTCTCGAATGAATCTAGGTGGACGAAAAGGCACTAGCTGAAGCCTCCGTGATTAGGCCGATCCTGCCCAGACCTGGCAGCCGCACGAATCATCTGCCCATGTGCCTGAGATGACCGATGGCCGCCGATGGCCAGCGACGGCCAGGGGCTCGGCTGACCTATGTTGTATGTCAGTGAATCCAGGTAATCCCGAACATTTCGCCATACAGTTTTGGTGTAAACAATGTTCGGAATTACCTACGACCCACTGTATGTACATACATATGTACGTGGAGTCGGACGAGGCAGAGGAGCGAACACACGGAGTAAAATGTTGAGAAGCGCCTGCCTTGCCTTCCGAACGAGGAGCCCGGTTTCCAGCGTTATCGGCGGGAGATTGGAATTCCTGGCTGCCAGGAGCGGCTGGCTGGCTGCTGCTGAGTCAAAACAACAACAACAACAACAACAACAACAACAAGAGCCCGCCGCCTTGCCTCGTGGGTCCGAGGGCACAGGAGTCAACACAAGCCAAACAATCCTTGACAATTCGTGACACGTTTGTTTCGGCGCTTTTTGACGCGGCTCCCGAACCAGACGCCCAGAAAACTCGAGAAGAAAGAAGATAGACATGGTGGAGTCCCGTCCCGTTCGGGTATTGAAGACAATTCACAAATGACTCGGCGCACATATTCTGCCTGGCGGTAGTGATCCCATGAAATTATCATTTGCCTGATGTCGTTCAAGGTGCGTCGCGACGCCGCTCAATTGACACTGCTTGACGGGTTGGCCGCTGATCATGATTGTTCATACCTACATCAGATTGCACAACACTGCATGTATGCAATCTGATGTTGCCTGGCCACAACACGCCAGACGGAAAACACGTCTGATTCAACAACATCACATCAACAACTGCAATTGTATCAACAAGATGGAATATGGAATTACGGGCGGCGCTGCGGGGCGGCCGATCGTTTTGACCCGACCACCAGTCAGCCGTCGAGGCGTCTGGACTTGTTGGCCTGGGTGAATTCAGGAACCCGTCAAGCTCTGGTCGTCAGACAATGTTGACACTCCTTCCGAAAGGGGTGGACACCCCGGCGGTACCTTTTATGCACGCAGCCAGAGACTGGACCGAGAATGGGTTGGCGCAGCATGACTTGACCCATTCATTATCTGGTTGCCTATTTGCGAGTTGGACATCTGGATTGGCAAGGTCGGCAAGCCCGCGCTTTGGCGGCCACCACGGGAAGGAAGTCAGCGAGCCCTACCTCCTGTCGAGGTACTCATCCGGATGGTGGAGGTCATGCAGTACTTTGTGAGAAAGTACCTGCCTACTAACGGATTAAAGTGAAGCCTCAGCAAGAATCTCATTATTATGACCAGACACTACTTGCTACTAACTTGTTAGGCCCCAAAGAGTCTCGCGGCGCCGAGACGCGAGCGACCTAGCTGATCTGGGAGTAGCCTCAAGCTGCTCCCTCGAAGCGGTCAACTCTGATCTGCCTGGTGCCCGGGCTGCTCTGCTGATGATGGAGTGATGCTATGCTGGCCTGATTGCTCACCAATGATGGATGATCGCTCCATCTGCCTCCGGGCCTGCCTCCAGCGCACGCCCAGCACGTCCGGGCCCAGCTCCAGTGAGTGTCACGCCTGGTTGTTGTCAAGCATTGCACTGGCCATGCCGGAAGGTCGAGGTCGTCCGCCAATCAGTCTTGGTCTGGTCTGGTCCGGCAGCTCCAGTCAGCGCCAGTCAGCGCCAGACATCAGGCCCGGCGTCTAATAAAGTAAATCGGCTGGACGCACTGAGAGGCCGATAGAACGGCCTGACGACTTGTTCTGGCCCCAAGCACCCATGAGCCCAGGGCCAGACTGTTGAATGCGTGCCCGGCCCAGTCCAGCCCCAGTCCAGCCCCAGTCCAGCCCCAGCCCAGCCCCAGTCCAATCCCAGCCCAGCCCGGCCCACCATGCAGCCTGGCCAATCACCAGCCACGCCTCGCGCCAGTCAACTGCCCTGACCGTCTCTTGCTGAACCCCCCAGTACCAGCGCACCAGGGCCCAGCACGCCAGCACCAGCCCCATCTGTCCGCAGCAGAGTTTGCCGGCATGCGTCCAGCCAGTCGTCGCCAGCCTGGTTCTGGGCCGGTGCTTCTGGTGTCCAGCACCCGAGACGAGACCCCAAGCTTCTTCCCTTTGCATCGCCGGCTCCTCCTGCAACCAGCAACAAGCATCCGGCATCACAGGCAGACTTTTAACTTGCATTCCACGCCGGCGCTGCCCTACCCTCCCCAGCTTCTCTCCCGCGGCGGCCCAGAAATGGTTATTCCTGCCCGTTGTTGCTGAACTGCCTGCCTCGACAGATCCAAGAGCCTGTCGCCTCGTCGCCTGCCCGACCAGACCAGACCGGACCCCCTTTTCTCCTCGCCTTCCAGACGCACCAGACGGGACGGGACAGACCACCAGACCACCAGACCACCAGACTGCTCTGTTCCACCGACTCCTGCGTGCAGCGCCTGTTTTCGCCCACCCGCTCTGATTGACGACGCAACATCCCCAAGTAGTCTTTTCTCCTCCCCTCCTGTTCGCCTTCTGTCTTTCCCCCCTCGTCGGTCGATTTCGATTCCCTGGACACAGCAGCCTCCGACTCCCGACGCACGAGGCCTGTCCCAAGACTGTCCGTTTCGACTTGTCACCATGGCTTCGTCGTCGTCAAACGTCGTCGGCGTCCACTACCGCGTTGGAAAGAAGATCGGAGAGGGTTCCTTCGGTGTCATCTTCGAAGGCACCAATCTGTTGAACAACCAGCAAGTGGCCATCAAATTCGTACGCGAGCCACATACCCATCAGGACGCCGCAGCATGCTGCCGCCGCTTCTTGTACGCTGCCTCTGGTTCCTAACTGACAAATGCCTACAGGAACCTCGCAAGAGTGACGCTCCCCAGCTCCGAGATGAATACCGAACCTACAAAATTCTTGTCGGATGCCGTAAGCCTCACCATCCGTCCGTGCAGGACACTGCTTTATTGTAACTTGTCAGATTTATCCACAATCAAACTGACACTCATGTAGCCGGCATACCCAACGTCTACTACTTCGGCCAGGAAGGTCTCCACAACATACTAGTGATTGATCTGCTCGGTCCTTCTCTCGAGGATCTTTTCGATCATTGTGGACGTCGCTTCACCATCAAGACTGTTGTCATGGTCGCCAAGCAGATGCTCTCCCGAGTCCAGACCATTCACGAGAAAAACCTCATATACCGAGACATTAAACCCGACAATTTCCTGATTGGCCGCCCCGGCACCAAAACTTCCAATGTCATTCACGTCGTCGATTTCGGCATGGCCAAACAGTACCGTGACCCCAAGACGAAGCAGCATATCCCCTACCGAGAACGCAAGTCCTTGTCCGGAACTGCTCGGTACATGAGCATCAACACCCACTTAGGACGCGAGCAATCACGACGTGATGATCTGGAGGCCCTTGGCCATGTCTTCATGTACTTTCTGCGAGGTGGTCTTCCTTGGCAGGGCCTCAAGGCTGCCACCAACAAGCAAAAATACGAGAAGATTGGCGAGAAGAAGCAGACAACCGCCATCAAAGATCTTTGCGAGGGCTTCCCCGAAGAATTTTCGAAATACTTGACCTATGTTCGAAACCTCGGCTTTGAAGACACCCCCGATTACGATTACCTCCGTGACCTTTTCACTCAGTCGCTGAAGAACACGGGCGAGGTTGAGGACGGCGAGTACGACTGGATGAAGGTTAGCAAAGATTCGGGAAAGGGGTGGGACTCAATGAAGGGTCATGGGCCTGGATACCTCCACAACCCAAACGTTCGTCCCGGCCCCTCTCAAATGGAACTGCACAGTGGCCATCGTCCTGGGAATATCACGGCTCACCAGCAAGCACAGAATCTTACTGTCGGCCGCTTAAACGCCGCACAACCACCCCCTCCCTCACCGATCAAGCAGATGGCCAACAAGAGAGACCGGCCAAGCGCCCCCGGCGCTATTTCGGCCCAGAGACTCAGTGGAGTGGGCGGTCTCCGAAGCGATATGGTTACCCCCGCTGGCTCGACTCAAGCTCAATTCCAGAATAGCGCTCAGAACCTACCACAGAGAGGACAGCAGCAAAGCCCCATGATTGCCACGGCGAGCCAGGCTAATACCCGACCGGCAGAGCCTCAACCCAGCGGATTTCAAAAGTTCATCAAGACGATCTGCTGTGGCTAGATTGCTTCCCATG
Organism: Claviceps maximensis; assembly: GCA_018360255.1. Classification (NCBI taxonomy): domain Eukaryota; kingdom Fungi; phylum Ascomycota; class Sordariomycetes; order Hypocreales; family Clavicipitaceae; genus Claviceps; species Claviceps maximensis. The sequence continues at coordinate 45,890 of SRPZ01000197.1, forward strand.
AGCTTTCGGGATTGCTTTTGCATTTAGTGCTGCGGCAGCATTCCAAGGGTCGTCGACGTTTACGGCGCCCGCTTTCCACCACCATTTTCTTTTGCAATCTCTCGGCAGAGGCGTTCTGTATCGAGGCCAGCAATAGCGAGGTCGGACAGCAAGGCGAGAGGTTACTGGGACCCATATTCGGAACCCGAGGGGAGCAACACGACGATGACAGGCTTTTTCAATCATATCAGCAACATACCCCAAAGCCGATAAATGCAGAATACCCACAGACGTTGGCGTATACCTATCCGAAAAAAAAAGGGGGGGCGTCCCTACCATAAGTCTTGCACGGTTCGACCAAAAGTGGAAGCAGGCTCCTAAGATATAAAAACACTGCGTTCGACGGGGCGCGTTCTGCTCATTCTCTTACGACTAGAAACAATCATGCAAACAAGAAAATGAAAGAAAAACATCATCCAAGTCAATCCTAATGAGAGGCAGCGCCCTCCTCCTGTCTGGGAGAGGCTATCGGGGTCGGGACAAATTTCTTAGTCTTTTCTTAACTTTTCTTCTTTTTTTCTTACAATTGATACTCTTACGTCAGGCATTGTACAACGAAACCATTATACAAAAAAAGCCCTCATATCAATACATTGCGACGGACGGCGCTAGATGGTCACGACATAGGTAGCATATTTGGGCTATTGCGCACAGTTTCACGTCTTTTCCCCCACCGTCGGACTTGCTTTTCTTCGTCTTTTTTTTTCCTCTTCATCATTTCCTTTATGCCTTCTTCCATGGACATCAGACATACTCGATACTCGTTACTCACGATGTTGCTCTTCCTCTCACATCATTTAACCCACCAAGGCACACACACACACACATCATTATATAATAAAGCAAGTCTTCAAAAGCTTTGGTGGAGACTTGATTTTTTTTTTACCCCTTCGCCCTCGCGCGGCACGAGGGCGTCAGGGCAAAAGGACGGCGGTTGGTGTTTTGTTTGCGGCGCAATTGCCCGACGTGGCGCCATGTCAATTGCCAGCAGAGCCAGCGAGCAAGCACAGGGAGGAATAAGCAGGGTTACAGCGCGTTGACAGGAATATATAGGGCTGGGTCTGGAGTTTTCTCTCATGGTATACATCATCGTAATGGAATAGAAAAAGTTTTCAACGATTGCAGTGCAAGCACAGTCTACAAATCTCCATCTGTCGGTTCGCCGAGCATTCAGGTTTTGCTCCAAAATTCTCCCATGTGCATTATCCCACTCTTCTCGAGAGCAACCCAATATGCGTGACGTGATTTGTGTTTCGTAAGTAGAACGCGCGTACCGTCAGTTACAAAACATTGGATCCAAGTCCCAGAATGCCAGTGAGGCCATTTTCATTGAAAAGACGCGTCGCGAATTAAAGCTCGTAAAATTGATTCTCATAAATGGCTTCTACCAAAACTAAGGTTGCCATGACGCCCGTCTTCATCGTATCCGTGCTTTATAAATGTCACACAACACGCATACACACTCCACATTCACTTTGCGTGGCGGAAGTCTCTTGAGCGCCGAGCAAGCAAAGAAGTCCAACATTTTCTTTTCTTTTCTTTTCTTTTTCAAAAAGAAACACAAACATCGAGAACGTCGGCTGATATTCTCGGCATGATGATTTCTGCAGGGAATAGCCGAGGGATTTGAGTTTTTCCACCCCTTTTTTCCTTGTTTTTTTTTTAAAAAAAAAACTGTCCACATGAACGTCAGGAAAGAGACGGCCTTAGGTGAGCTTTTGCTTGATGAAAAAGTTTCGCAAATGTGACAGTTGCCAGGTGCAAGTGACTCCAATAACAACGAGCTGGATGAGGATCCAGTGCGTGACGCGAGAATTAGTGGACTCGGATTGGTCTCTGAAGTCGGCCTCACGCTCCTGAGAAAAACATGGGTGTGAGTACGATGACAGAATCAAATAATTTTGTCGCGGAACAGGGAAGGGAAAGGGAGACTGATTCGTGTGTATGTTTGACGGACTCGCGTTGACATATAAATGGAGGGTTGAAGAAAAAAAAGTATAAAAGCAAGAAGGAAACGCACTCTTTGGAAAACCTGCTCTCTTCGGATATCGGTCAATCGGGCATTGAGGTCCTCTACTCGCGACGCAATACTCTGGAGCTTTTCCTTGTCGCTGCTCTCAATGGTACCGGACTCGCCGAGCGCCAAGTCCAACTTCATTTTGATACCGCCGTTGGGAAGATGGGCTGATAGCCATGAGGATCGGCCGCTGGTGGAGGAGGGAACGAAGCAAATCTTGTGTTCGCCGGATTCGTGAGCCGTAAAGGTGAAGCGGCCAGACGAGGCGCCTTGCTGAGAAACGATGCGGTGGTCGTTGTCGAAAATTTCCTGTTCGAAAGAGATTCAGAAAGAGGAAAAAAAAAGAATTATTTACAGCGCATCTGCGTGTTATGTGAAAAGGGGAAAAGGGGAAAAAAATGCATGGATATATTTTGTGGTAGAGACAAGGCGAGACAGAGTCACGTACATCGACGGAAATGTACATGCTGATACCGCCGTGCTGTTGCCACGCGTTGACTCGATCGTCATACTCTTCAGCTACGTAGTGTCCCACGACGAGGGTGTCCTTTGGTAGCTCCTCGAAGAAGCATTTTGGCGTGGCGCCATCGACGTAGAAATACAGAGCCTGAGCGGCCGAGACCAGCGACAGGATGGGGAGGAGGAGGTGCTTCATTGTGCGGGATAATCGCAGTGCCCGGAGGAGAACGAAAAGCTTGCTGTTCTGCTGGTGGATATTTTCAATGCGTCGAGCCGTCCGAAAGAAAGAGAGGCGGGAAGCTGTCGATGGCGAGATGCTGCGATCACCATGGACTAACAACTTGGCGTCACACAACTTGGAAGCTGCCACGGTTCGAAAACAGCACTTGCGGCCAACGAATCAGCCTCTCAGCCAACCAGAAGTGCTTCTGACGGCCGGCTGCCAGGTGCCAGCTGGCAGCGTCTAGGACAGCACAGTGAAGTCACGTGCTTGCTGCTGCTCTGCACGGTCAGTCACTTGGCCCCGCCGTGGATGGGCGTTGGGGAGGAGGGACCGGAAGTAAAATGCGGGCTGCGAGTCTCTTCAGTCCAATCCATCCCGCCCAGCATAAAAATTCAGAGCAGAAAACCAAAACAGCAAAAGATCAAAAAATCCGACGACAACAAGAACCGACTCCGACCCGCAGATTCATCCAATCTCATTCAACAGCAACGGTCTCGCATCGAATCTCGACGCAACTTGGGGCTTTGTCCCGCCTCACGAACAGTCGCGCCATGATGCCCGTGGAGAATCGTGCATGAAATCATTTTACCGCTATGTTATATTGAAAAAAAAAACCTCTGGCGAAAAGGGAATCAGTTTTTTTTCTTCCAGCGACAACGTGCGCGAGTTGAGGGGAAAAAATGTCATCCTCTGATGTCCGGGATGTTCTCAACCTGGGGGACTCCTCCGGATTGCGACCGTCCAAAAAACAAAAGACGACTGGGGCCCGACCCAACATCAAGGGCCTGGCTCGCGAAGTGCTCAACTTGGGAGGCGACAATCCCATCGCCATTGTTCCACAGACTACCCAATTCAAGAAGCGACGATTTGCGAACCGGAAACCAGCTGCGAGGTGGGAGCTGCGGCCGTTCAGAAACTCGGGACGCGACGACCAGACTCTGGTTCTGAGGCATTGGAGGCGGAAAGATACACAAGATGATTCGGGTTCGGGCGCGGCAGCGACTCAAGAAACCGCATCAGCAGGAGGTGGGGATCCACAAGGAAGCCAGCAACCCAGCAATGAAGAAACCTCTCGGCAAGAAGAGCTCGAGGACTCGACATTTGCCAAGTTTAACGTCAAAGTCCACGTGCCGCAATACAGCAGGGACCAATACTCAGTGTCGCTGCAGAATGAGGACTGGACCAAGGATGAAACAGACTACCTCATGGAAATGGCGAGCGAGTTCGACCTGCGCTGGGCCATTATTTGGGATCGATACGAGTGGACACCGTCGGCGACGAACGGCGAGACCGACGCGGACGGCGATGAGAGCAAGGCTGTTGTGCCGACTTCGCGAACACGATCGATGGAGGACCTCAAGGCGAGATACTACGAGGTGGCCGCTAAGATGATGGCGGCTCAGAAACCCGTCCAGTACATGACGCAGCAAGAGTATGCGCTGCATGAGCTGATGGCGCATTTCAACCCTAAGCAGGAGAAGGTGCGCAAGGAGTTTGCCATCAACACGCTGTCACGGTCAAAGGAGGAGGCTCGCGAGGAGGAGTCGCTGCTGCTGGAGATCAAGCGCATTCTCGCACGAAGTGAGCGCTTCAACGAGGAGCGGAGAGAACTGTACAACCGCCTGGACTACCCCCGGGCAGAGACAGACATTAGCAACTTCAAGTCCTCCGCTGGCTTGCAGACGCTACTACAAAACCTCATGAACGCCGACAAGTCCAAGAAGAGAAAGTCCATCATGGGCACTGATGGAGCAAACACCCCATCCAACGGCGGCGCTGCGGCTGCGGCAGCAGCAGGAGGGGGAGCTCAAGCACCGGGAGCACAAGCAGGTGCTCCGATTCCGTCCTCAACGGGCACCGAGGCAGGCAGACGAGACAGCGCAGCCGCCTCAACAGCAGCCACACGCGAGTCTACGGCAGCGACATCGACGCCAACAGCAAGCAGCAAGAAGGGGCAGCAGCAGCAACAACAACAACAACAACCACAGCCACAACAGCAGCAGCAGCAACAACAACAAGAAAAGCAGGCCCCCGAGCGCAGAAAGCTCACCGGCCAAGAGGAGGCCGTCTACGGCGTCACGCACCACGACCGACTCGGCTCGGGACCGACATTCCGTACCGAAAAGATTAATAAGCTCTTCACGCACAAATCCCACCAGCAACAACTTCGCATCACAAACACTCTCAACGAACTGGACGTCCCCGCGAAGCTCGCCATGCCCACGGCCGCCACGACGTTTCAGTACGAACAGCTTCTCGCGGCGGTCAACAGCTTGCTCGATGCGCGCAAAGTCTCCGACAAGCTTGACGCCGAGATCAAGGTCGAGCAGGCGAAGAAGACGGAGCTGGAGAAGATACATGGGCCGCCGCCCCCGTCACCTCCAGCGCCCGTCCAGTCGGGTCCGGAGAAGACGCCCGGAGAAGTAGCCGACAAGGTGGACAAAGTGGATGAGGACGAGAAGTCGACTGCTTCCTCTACCGCTACCTCCACCTCTACTACAGAAAAGAAGCAGCCTGACAGCAGCAGCAACGACGACGACAACGACGACGAAGATGGCGACAACAAAGACGCGGATGCAGATGCGGCGGCGGCGCAGTCTAGGGACAATAACAAAAAGGAGCAACAGACGGGGGACAATCAGGACGCTGCCAAGCAAGAGCACGGACATGGGCACTCGGAGAACAGCACCAAAGTTGGAGAGAGAGAAAAGACAACATCCCGATCAATCAGTAGTGGGTATAAGCGCAGTGCAAGCGTGCTAAGTAGCGTCAGCGACGCGAGTGTGAAGAGGCAGAAGAAGTGACGGGGATTCTTCAAGCACCAGCAGAAAAAACCACGGGTTATTAGCTTTAGAAAGGGGGGGCCATTGCCCCCGAAATAGTGGTTTGCAAAAACCAGACTTTTCATCACGTAATAAATATAATCTATATTTCCTTTCCTTCCCTTCAGAGCGCTCTGAGGGGAGGTAAGTAAAGTTACGTTTCCTGTATTTCAGAATCAGAATGCCACTCTTACAGAGAGATGGATCTCATATTGAGGACCAGGAGGCAAATAAAGTTACGTTTCCTTATTTCAGAATCAGAATGCCACTCTTACAGGGAGATGGATCTCATATCGAGGACCAGGAGGCTTTCCGTCATCCCCCCCCCTTCTTCCTTCTAAGAAAACAACGGGACGAAGATACAGCGGGAGGACAGCGATGAGCACGTCTGGTTCGACAGATCGTCCATCATGCTCAGCTCCCATCCGGACAATCAGGTGCTCGAAACTACTTCCCTGACTTGCCCTGCTCGCCATAAGCCGGCTCCTCGTGTCGTGGCCCCCTGAGATGGAACCTGGCACCAGCATCTTCGGTTCCGCGCGTTTCTGCTAAGGGGACGTGGCGGTGATTTAGACACATGTACTTTGCTCTGGTCCAGGATCTTCATTCCGGGAACACACACACACACAAAAAAAAAAGAAAGGGAAATAAGCAAGCACGAGCGCGGCTGGAGTTTCCACCGGGTCAGGTTAGCGGATCGGGACTGCGCGAGTTTCACGGCTATTCCTACGGGCGTGTTTCTGGTGAGGGGCGCGCGTCTTGTGGGATATGCTGGATTATGGCTGGCTGGCATTTATCCCGTTGTATTTCGCGGATGAAGCGGCTGCTATGACGGCGTCTGCCATGACGGCGTCTGCCACATTGGGTAGTGGAGGTGACTGCATTGGTATGGGAGGTGCGTTGGGTAATGTACTTTGCTTATTACGGGAAGGACTGGGATTTACAACAGGTTCCTGGGGAGTGACGCGGTTGCGGAGCTTGACGACCAGGGCTTGGTGGAGCGCTGAGCATACGTATCTTGGATCTATATATATCTCTGTCTATACATACATATATATGTACATGTGCCTGCGTGTTTGTGTTGAAATGGCCGAGAGCGATGCGAATGGGTGAGCGGGCTTCTGCGGCTCGGGCGGTTATCTCGATGAAACAGCCGTGTTTCATCCACGATATTTCGGTGGAAGTAGGCCTGATGAAATACCGTTCATGTGGGTATGGACTGCCTGGACGGCGGGAAGCTTTCTGCGTACAACGGCAGAGAGATTGGTTCTCTGTGCAGTGGGAGGCCTCTGAGGGTTGGGAAAAAGTATCCGGCATGGCTAGCCGTCCATTTACAAGAATTCTCCGTGAGCAGTCGTCGACGCGAGGTATATCTGCAGAACATGGGCGGCTGCAGCATGGAGCGACGACTCCAAATATAGAAATAGCGTCGCTATAAATATCCCGAATCCACTGCCTGCATGTACTGTATGTATGTGTGTGTGTATGTATGTGTGTATGTACATGTTGCTCCCGCGTGGGCTCCGTGGTCACCAATGCCAGATGCCAGATGGCAGTCGCAAAATCTCGCGAGCAGACAGCCAATCAAGGTGCATAACTCAAAGTCGGCAAACCACGTCGTGGCAATTTTGTACAACAAGACAGGCTTGGGCGGCCGTAAAGGGGCAGGCAGAAAGGGATGGGACGACAGAAAACGAGGCATGTACCTTTGAAAATGATGAGAGGCAGGGCGTGTCAAGGGCATTTGCTATAGAGAGGTTAGCGATGATTCCTGATCACGCTCCCGCGCTTCCGTAGGCAAACAGAAAGAAGCACACAAGGTCTGTGTGGTCCTCCAAAGGGATTAGCTGGTTCTACATGCTCGTGTTCAGATATAGTCCTCCTGCAGCGTGATTTTCGTCATGTACATATGTACATATGTATGTATGAAGAACAGGCACTTGAGGGTTGTAGAAGCTGCAGATTCGAATGCAAGATGAAGATAAAAATAACTCGGGCCTCACCGTTTACAGCCAACCATCTGCATGGAGATGGACAGTGTGAGCATGGGGTTCACGCGTTCAAAAAATATAGCTTTAAGCACTATAAAGGCTAAATTTA